>JBBPBX010000449.1:74546-93171 GCA_038048925.1 Garcialebias charrua | reverse complement strand
AAAAAATGAAGGGAAACTGTACCACAAAAATGTTGATAGATTTTTGCCAAACAACGCATACATTGTCATGTTACAAATAAACACTTCCATAAACAAATGGAATTTCACAAAAAATGCTTCTTCTTTCGTCTTTTCCCTCTTCAGGGGTCGCCACAGCGGGTCCTCCTCCTCCATCCCACTCTGTCATCTGCATCCTCGGTCCTTACTCCATCTACCTCCATGTACTCTCTAACTGCATCCATATACTGTATATCCTCTTTGTCTTTTCCATGGCAGCTACATTTCTAACATCCTTTTACCAATATACCCACCATCCCTCCTTTGGACATGTTCAAACCATCTCAGTCTGGCCTCCAAAACTTTATCTCCCAGTTGTTCAACCTGTGCTGTACCTCTGATGATCTCATTCCTAATCATATCCATCCTCGTCACTCCTAAGGAGAACCTAAACATTTTAATTTCTTCCAGTTCTTTCTCTTGTCTTTTTGTCAATATCACTTTCTCCAGAACATACAACATAGCTGGTCTCACCACTGTCTTGTAAACTTTTCATTTGACCTTTGCCGACACACTTTTGTCACAAACTACTTCTGAACCTTTTCTCCATACAGCCGGGACGCCATTACCTCTTTACCACTTTCCTCATTTACCTGGACAGTCGACCCTAAGTCCTGCATCTTTGTGACCCCTGCTTCTTGTAGCCTCACTGCTCCATCTGTCTCCCTCCCACTGACACAATGAAACTAAACTGGGCAGAAGCTACCCCTAAATCACAAATCTGGGCAGTGCTAATCTAATCTAAAATCTATAGCAGGATGCCAATTTTTTTCATAGTTAGTTGAACCGAAATGAAAAAGAGTGGTTGAATATCAAACCACAATCACATTTTAATTTTCTGAAATTATTAAGTAAAGAGAAAACTGGCTAAAGAGATATTTGATCAAATATTAATTTGTATAACTTCATTCTTTTTGGAATTACATATATAAAAATTAACTTGTGCAACACTCCCCCCCCCCTCCATATAGGTCAATTGATATTGCAAAATTGTTCCTTGGTGTTGTTGAGAATGTAAGTGGCTGTTTGTCTGTGTCTGTATAATGGACTTGCGACCTGTCCAGGGTGTGCCCTGCTTCTGGCACAGTGACTGCTGGATATGGGCTCTGGTGACCCCTGCAACCTGGAAATGAAGAAGCGGGTACATTTAAAGAATGGATAGATGGATGGTTTAACTCTTTGGAATGCCATCATTATTTGTTGTATTTATTTACACTATGCAAAAAAAATGTAACCTCCTGAGACCTTGTGTATTTATATGAAGGCATTGGTTTCAATGCAGAATTTATTATATCCTATTTTGGCTTGTCTTAATTTTCGAACAAATACGTGTAATTTAAAAAAAAAAATAGGATTCAGCCCCTCCCTGGGCTGCCACCTTACCGTGGTGGAGGGGTTTGAGTGTCCCAATGATCCTAGGAGCTATGCTGTCAGGGGCTTCATGCCCCTAGTAGGGTCACCCAAGGCAGACAGGTCCTAGGTGAGGGACCAGACAAAGTGCAGCCCAAAAACCCCTTATGATGAGTACAATTAATGGACTAAGTTTTCCCTCGCCCGGACGCGGGTCACCGGGGCCCCACTCTGGAGCCAGGCCCGGAGGTGGGGCACGCTGGCGAGCGCCTGGTGGCCGGGCTTTTACCCATGGAGCCCGGCCGGGCACAGCCCGAAGAGGAGACGTGGGTCCCCCTTCCCATGGGCTCACCACCTGTGGGAGGGGCCAAAGGGGTCGGGTGCAATGTGAGATGGGTGGTGGCCGAGGGCGGGGACCCTGGCGGTCTGATCCTCGGCTACAGAAGCTGGCCATTGGGACATGGAATGTCACCTCTCTGGTGGGGAAGGAGCCTGAGCTAGTGTGTGAGGTTGAGAGTTCCGACTAGAAATAGTCGGACTCACCTCAACGCATGGCTCTGGCTCTGGAACCAGTTTCCTTGAGAGGGGTTGGACACTCTTCCACTCTGGAGTTGCCCCTGGTGAGAGGCGCCGAGCAGGAGTGGGCATACTGGTTGCCCCCCATCTTGGTGCCTGTACGTTGGGGTTCACCCCGGTGAACGAGAGGGTAGCCTCCCTTCGCCTACGTGTGGGGGGACGGGCTCTGACTGTTGTTTGTGCCTATGCACCAAACGGCAGCTCAGACTACCCACCCTTTTTGGAGTCCTTGGAGGGGGTATTGGAGAGTGCGCCTCCTGGGGACTCCCTTGTTCTACTGGGGGACTTCAACGCTCACGTGGGCAATGACAGTGAGACCTGGAGGGGTGTGGTTGGGAGGAACGGCCCCCCTGATCTGAACCAGAGTGGTGTTCTGTTATTGGACTTCTGTGCTCGTCATGGATTGTCCATAACGAACACCATGTTTAAGCATAAGGGTGTCCATATGTGCTCTTGGCACCAGGACACCCTAGGTCGCAGTTCGATGATCGACTTTGTTGTCGTCTCATCTGATCTGCGGCCGCATGTCTTGGACACTCGGGTGAAGAGAGGGGCGGAGCTGTCAACTGACCACTACCTGGTGGTGAGTTGGCTCCGATGGTGGGGGAGGATGCCGGTCAGACCTGGCAGACCCAAACGTATTGTGAGGGTCTGCTGGGAACGTCTGGCAGAGTCTCCCGTAAGACGGAGCTTTAACTCCCACCTCCGGGAGAGCTTTGAACACGTTCCGAGGGAGGCGGGGGACATGGAGTCCGAGTGGGCCGTGTTCCGCGCCTCTATTGTCGAGGCAGCTTATCGGAGCTGTGGCCGCAAGGTTGTTGGTGCCTGTCGTGGTGGCAACCCTCGAACCCGGTGGTGGACACCGGCAGTGAGGGATGCTGTCAGGCTGAAGAAGGAGTCCTATTGGGCCTTTTTGGCTTGTGGGACCCCGGAAGCAGCTGATAGGTACCGGCAGTCCAAGCGGCATGCGGCTCGGGTGGTTGCTGAGGCAAAAACTCGGGCGTGGGAGGAGTTCGGAGAGGCCATGGAGAATGACTTCCGTACGGCTTCGAGGCGATTCTGGTCCACCATCCGGCGTCTCAGGGGGGGAAAGAGGTACGCGACCAACACCATTTATGGTGGGGGTGGCGTGCTGCTGACCTCAACTCGGGATGTTGTGAGTCGGTGGGCGGAATACTTCGAAGACCTCCTCAATCCTACTGGCACGTCTTCCACTGAGGAAGCGGAGCCTGGGGACTTTGGGTCGGGTTCTCCGATCTCTGGTGCTGAGGTCGCCGAGGTGGTTAAAAAGCTCTGCGGTGGCAAGGCTCCGGGGGTGGATGAGATTCGCCCGGAGTTCCTTAGGGCTCTGGATGTTGTAGGGTTGTGTTGGCTTACGCGACTCTGCAATATCGCGTGGACATCGGGGGCAGTTCCCTTGGATTGGCAGACTGGGGTGGTGGTTCCCCTATTCAAAAAGGGGGACCGTAGGGTGTGTTCCAACTATAGGGGGATCACACTCTTAAGCCTCCCTGGTAAGGTCTATTCAGGGGTTCTGGAGAGGAGGGTCCGTCGGATAGTCGAACCTCGGATTCAGGAGGAGCAGTGTGGTTTTCGTCCTGGTCGTGGAACACTGGACCAGCTCTACACCCTCAGCAGGGTCCTGGAGGGTGCGTGGGAGTTTGCCCAACCAGTTTACATGTGCTTTGTGGACTTGGAGAAGGCATTCGACCGCGTCCCTCGGGGGGTTCTGTGGGGGGTACTCCGGGAGTATGGGGTACCAGGCCCTTTGATAAGGGCTGTTAGGTCCCTGTACGACCGGTGTCAGAGCTTGGTCCGCATTGCCGGCAGTAAGTCAGGCTCGTTTCCGGTGAGAGTTGGACTCCGCCAAGGTTGCCCTTTGTCACCGATTCTGTTCATAACTTTTATGGACAGAATTTCTAGGCGCAGCCAAGGTGTTGAGAGGATCCGTTTTGGTGACCTTAGAATCGCTTCTCTGTTTTTTGCAGATGATGTGGTCCTATTGGCTTCATCAGTTCGTGATTTACAACTTTCACTGGAGCGGTTTGCAGCCGAGTGTGATGCGGCCGGGATGAGGATCAGTTCCTCCAAATCCGAGGCCATGGTCTTGAGCCGGAAAAGGGTAGCATGCCCTCTCCGGGTCGGGGAGGAGGTCCTGCCCCAAGTGGAGGAGTTTAAGTATCTCGGGATCTTGTTCACGAATGAGGGAAAACTGGAGCGTGAGATCGATAGGCGGATAGGTGCAGCGTCCGCAGTGAAGCGGGCGCTGTACCGGTCTGTCGTGGTGAAGAGAGAGCTGAGTCAAAAGGCAAAGCTCTCAATTTACCGATCGATCTACGTTCCCACCCTCATCTATGGTCATGAGCTTTGGGTTGGGTTATGACCGAAAGAACGAGATCTCGGATACAAGCGGCTGAAATGAGTTTTCTCCGCAGGGTGGCTGGACTCTCCCTTAGAGATAGGGTGAGAAGCTCAGTCATCCGGGAGGGACTCGGAGTAGAGCCGCTGCTTCTCCACATCGAGAGGAGCCAGTTGAGGTGGCTCGGGCATCTGGTTAGGATGCCTCCTGGACGCCTCCCTGGTGAGGTGTTCCGGGCATGTCCCACCGGGAGGAGACCCAGAGGAAGACCCAGGACACGCTGGAGGGACTATGTTTCTCGGCTGGCCTGGGAACGCCTTGGGATTCCCCCAGAGGAGCTGCTCCAAGTGGCTGGGGAGAGGGAAGTCTGGGCCTCCCTACTTAGGCTGCTACCCCCGCGACCCGACCCCGGATAAGCGGAAGAAGATGGATGGATGGATTTATGGAATTACGATTCAGTTTGTTTAAGTTTGTTCTTACTTTCAAATTTAACTTTAAACCTGCAGACCAAACAAAATCTTTGCATCAGGAGGCAAAACATGGGTCTGGAAGAGATGTTTTGTTCAATTGTCTTCAAAATGGCCTTTCAGTTATCAGGCTCCTCTCATGGAACCAATTTCCAGTTTCCGTCTGTAAAGTTGACACATTGTCCAGTTTTAAGACTGGGCATAAGACTTTACTTTTTGATAAATCCTATAATTAGGGTTGGCTCAGAGTTAGAGTCAGAGAGTTTTATTTGTCATACACACCACATGTAGTACATGTGGTGGAATGAGATGACATCCCGCAATAAAATGTAAAACAAATGTAATAAGATCTAAGATATGAACTAAGAAAAACATCAGCTAAATATACACTAAGCACTAACAGCATAAAAAATAAAAACAATATGTTACCGCAGGTCCTTCCTCCCAGCACTGCTCCCAACTAACTCCATAAGGATTAAATACATGCGGACCTCTGCTAAAACACACACTCTGCCTATAATACTGTATTGTAAATAGTCTGTTCTTTTCAATGTTCCTATACATACTGAACATTATTATTGATATTGTTTACCTTACTTCTTTATATATTGTTTTTAACATTTAGGAACTTTGGTGTGAATCTTTTTATCCGTTGCTGCTGTTACACTTGAATTTTCCATCCGTGGGACAATAAAGGCTGTTTCTAATCTATTCTATTCTATTCTAATATGCCAAACAGCAGCACGAACAGGAGTCTGTATGAGCAGATGAGTACGAATTAACACATCAACATGAAACAGATCAGCAGCAACATGATGTGATTTTTTTCCACAGTGATTATTCTGGTTATTTGTTCATGAGTCTAACAGCCTCAGGGTAGAAGCTGTTTCTCAGTCTAGTGGTTCTACACTTAATGCTCCTTAAAGGTCCACTGACAAGAATTTTTTACTATTCATAAAATTGCTCAAAATATATATATTTTATCATTTAAATATGTTTGTTTTTGCAAACAAAATGATAAATCACTTTAATTTTGCTTTAAAAGTGATTTTGAACTTCAAGCCGTGTTTAATCATGGGAAATCCGATTACACTCGAACGCACCATATGTGATGTCACACTGGGCAGAGGGCTGTGGTGTCTTTAATAGCGGACAATTTAAAACTGGATGAATTTAGAAATCTATGAAGATTTGAGCTATTTGTCTTCATTGTTGGAAGCAGAAAATAGTTTGGGTTATGGAACAAGAAACAACAGGATCTAATTTAGGTCTGATGCTGTATCAGACTTACACTCTAAGAAGAGTATTTGGGCTGTAGTTCTCGTTGTGGATTTATTAACATTGATCTGACCTAATTCTTTTGATTTAGTCAAAACAATGTACTTTCATGGGCTCAATTAACTTAGAAGTCCTACAGATTTATCAGAAGTAAATATTTCACTGTGCGCCCAAGTGAAACAGTTAGTTTCTTGCGGCTGTGCCATCCTGCGTCTGACGTCATGACGTAAATTTTCACAGAGCCGAGCACATGCAACCGGCAGCCATTTTTCTCCCGCATCATCTGAGGACAACGTTCAAATTGAAGAGTAAGTTATTTACTATGGCAGTTATCTTTTAAAACGCACGAGTTAGTTTTCTAGTTATATATATTGTTAATAGTCCCGCGGTGTGAGCGCAGAGTGCTACGTTACTGCTACTATGCTAGGCTAGGTCCTAGTCACACTTGTCCTGTCGCCTAAATCTCTGTTGGAGGGGGGGGAATCAGCGGTGCATGTAGTCTGATAACATTTTCAGCTTGTGTGGTGGTGGTGGTGTTTTTTTCCTGGGGTGGTGGTTATTTTGTAATCAATGCCTCCATATAGCAGAATGCTTCGTTGCTATTAGGCTAATGCTAGGTCCTAGCCTGAAACTCCAGTGGCGCCGCGCGCGAGTCGCGAGGGGAAAAAAAAAAACAAGTGGGTTCACCGAACCGTTTCGGAACAAGCACGTTCGGTTCGGTCCACCTGCGTACCGTTTTGGTTGTTTTTTCACTCATTGAACGTTATTAACGGGAGAATATATGCACCGCGGAACTAAATTTCCTGGCCGCGTTTCAGCACGGAGCTATTATCGCGTGGCACGCGCAGCACGCGCAGCATTTAGCCGTTAGCATGTCGTGTACTGTCTCCTGTTTGGAAACGTAATAGCTTTTTTGACGAGCGCACATCCAAAGCTGTGTGGACGTGTTTTCACAAGACTGGATCTGCATCAACATGTCTAACGTGAACGCGCTGGAAACGACGTCACCCGAACGTGAACGAAGAAACAGCAGCTGTTACTGAAACTGCGCTACAACAACAGCTGCATTAAAACTACTGTACTTCATCAGGTGATTTAGATCGGTCCAGAGCAATAACATAAACTGTATGGGTTTTTAAAGATCTGGATCTTAGTCTGAATGTTGTTTATGCGCAGGCTTTAGTTACTGAGCGTGGCTACATCAATCACGTCAACACTTCAGTCAAAAAGTTCAGCTCTTTATGAAAAAACAACTCCATCGGCTGCCTTTTACAAAAAAATATACAGTATAATTGTGAAGTGATTAATGTTTGTAAGAACATTGAGTTAACATCACCTCTCTTCCCTCAGGCCTGGACCCTGGACCCAACCATCATTGATACATAAGGTGAGCCATATTTGCTTTATAAGTAAGTAGCTAATATAAGTATTCTGTACCAATAATTTAAAATGAAATTTACAATGGTAATGCGGTGTGTTTGTATGTGTATATAATTTATTTATTTTACATGTCAATTGTCACATTTAAAGCTGCACTATGTAACTTTGTAATGCAGTCTGTAACTTTTCTAACATCCATCCATCCATCCATCCATTTTCGTCCGCTTATCCGGGGTCGGGTCGCGGGGGTCAAACAAAAAGTCAAACAAACACGCTGTTTGTTTGACTTTCATTTTTTTTCTAAAATCACAGACTTCTCTGAGTCAGCTTCAGGTGCTTGTAGTTAATCATAATATAATCTTCTAAGTTTAACCAGGTGTTTCAGGATAAACTTGGTTAAAAGAAAACAGTAAAATTAAATAATTTTTTTTCTGTGCAGAGAACTTCCTCTGCTATAATTTTTTCACATAATCATATTAAAGCTTTCAATTGAAAACACTAAAATTACAGAAAAGATGTTTAAAAACCTCTTTCCTCAAAAAGTCTTCAGTCCTAAGAACACTAAACTAACTTTTAATAAGGTCATGTACACAGTTTAATTTACATCTAACACCCCAACCCCCCCCCCCCCACACACACACACACACACACACACACACGAGAGGTCACCACACCACCACGGTAATTTTAGGCAGGCGGCTCGGACCGGACGCTTTGTTTCTTTAAATTTAGCTAAATAAACGCTTAAAAAATATATTTCTTACCTGACTATAGCAGACGGGCTCCTGAGCTGAACCAAATGTGAAATCAGCTGGATTTAAAAATCCGCGGTGTGGTTTATGAGTGGTATCTTGCAAACAAAAACAGCGAACCTCACAGCTAAGCTAAATGCAGCTACCGGTACACCCAGAGCAAGGGGCGGGCAGCGACAGAGTCAGTCCGACCAGAGGAGGCTGTTTTCGGACACATGAGCTAGAAACGTCTGGAAGTGGCCCTCCTCTTCCTCTTCACTCTCTGATGCTGAATCCTCACCAAACGCTTTTCGCGGAGCCGAAGCAGACACTTTACATTGAAAGTCTATGTGGCTGCGCATCTTGGAGCAGCGGGGCGTGACGCGGCGTATCTTGGAGCAGCGGGGCGTGACGCGGCGCGTCTTCAGCATTTCAAGCAGCGCAGCAGCACCCGGCAGTCGAGCAGCAGGAAGCCAGAATATTCTTGCTTCTGCTGCTCGTAGCGTCGCAGCAACCACTCGGGAGAGACTCTGCTATTGTGATGACACAACGACGACGGGACTTTCTGTGGACGAAACCAGCCTCCGGTAGGAAAACCTGGCATTTTTAAAGTTGCTGCTGTCCACTCGAGTGTACATCACCCCAAACATAAAAAAAAAACATTTTAATCTCAACAAAGACTTTTGGAGTTGCAGTTTGGCTCGTAGAAAACCCACTCAAGTGTTACGTGAAGCTGATTTTATCTGCCCAGTGTACATAAAAACAACACGGATCTGACCGGGAAGGGAGCCACACGCTCCTCCCACTGCGCTTCTGCAGACATGTTCGGTGGGGACAGACATCTGTTGACAAGCAGCAAACACAGAGCATTGGGAGCATTTTGATGCGTTTGGTGAGGATGAGGCATGAGTCCTCTGCTGGCTGCTGCCTACAGCGCCCGTATAGCGGCCGAAACTGGTACTGCACCATTTTTGCCAAAAATGAAAAACGAAGAATCAGAGCGAAAAATGGGTCTAAAAATATGGGGAAAAAATCCATAAATAATACTCTTTGGTCTTTGGTGACATTCAAATGAGCAAAAATACAGCGTATTATACACTGGTTTTTACGGTAGGTAATTTAATTGTTTTAAACAAGGATACAACTAAAACATGCAGAACATTTGGTCACATAGAACAGTGTCCAAAGGGTTGATGGGCTCTCCCTCAGAGATGGCGTGACTAGGGTTAACTTAAGGTTCACTAAGATATTAAATCCATAATGAAACAGATGTGGTAAAAATAATGTTTGAAGCTAAATATTACAAAGCAATGAGTCTAACCTCTTCAATATTGCATAGGGCTTGTGTTGTCAGTTCCTCTTGTGGACTGTCCTCTTGTCTTCGCACCTGAAGCAACCCATCCATATGATCTCTGCTTTGTTTTTGGTCCAGTTATAACTAAATCATATCTTCTTTCATATTGTTTCAAATGATCAACTCTTTGCTTCGATTCAACTACAGGTAGTCCCCGACTTACGAGCGCTCTGACCTACAAGCGCCCGGACTTACGAGCTGGCGAAAGAGAAGTAAATTTGTAAAAAATACAGCACTTTTTTGTGTTTTTAGATGAAAGTGTGTTAGCTAACCGTTTGGAAACACGTTTCCGACCATGTTTATGAACTAATATGAATGTTTTTGATGAAAAATGAGTGTTCGTAGTAGCGCTAGCATAAATGTTCCAACTTACGAGCGAAAATCCGGACTTACGAGAACACGTGCTTCGTGTTCCAACTTACGAATTTTCGTGTTACGAGCACCTCGCAGGAACGGAACTCGCTCGTAAGTCGGGGACTACCTGTATTTCTTTTGTCATTTCATGTATTTTCAATCAATCGTTCCTGCTGAGAAGCAAACCTAGTTAGTTCAGAAGACATGAAGTTCAGAGATTTTTTCATCTCCTCCATGTTTTTCATTGCTACAGTACCCTCCCTTCCCAAGCCTGCTCGGCATGACTCGCACAATCCCGGCTTAACATCGTCCAAGCTGGCAGGTCCCGTCACTGGTCTCACTTATCTCATTTGGCGTGGTTACTTCAACTTGGGCCTCGACATCTGCAGCAACTCTGTTTGCCTCTACTCACACCACTTTGGGCCTCTCTTCACCACCTTTGGCTTCTCCTTACACCACCTCAGGCCTCCCTTCACTCCGCTACAAGTCTCTCCTCACAGCACCTCAGACCTTTCCTCACGCCACCATACGTCTCTCCTCATGCCACCTCTGGCCTCCAGCTACGCCACTGCAGGTCTCTCTTCACACCACCTTGGGCCTCTCCTCACGTTGCCACACCAACTTGGACTTTTCCTTACACCACCTTGGTATTTTAAATTTATCCTCTTCCAACCTGAAGGCTTTTTCATACTCCTTTTTATAGGATGGATTCAGATTCATGAACATGTAACACAGTCCCTTTAAAGCTGCACTATGTAACTTTGTAATGTAGTCTGTAACTTTTCAAACAATATATTTTTAACATATTTCTTCACTCTGTCACTATCTACTGACAGACTGATGTTAGACAAAGTAATCTCTGAAAAAAACTATAGTCCCCTTGCTTCTCTATCAGCATTTATAAAAACACTAAAAACACAGAGTGACCCGGACAATGACCAGCCAATAAAAACAGAGTTGTTTGTCACGCCCCAACCCACGCCCCCGCCTGTCCCAGCCTCAGCGCCGCGCACATTCTCATTCAAAGGATTGCAAAGCGATGCAGGACTGATTTGTATGTGACACAAATGTATTAAATATCCCTTCTTCATCCCAGAGCTGGACTTTTATTTTGTTTTTTTGCCAAAAGTCAAGTGATCGCTTCATCCTTCACTCACAGGAATGAGGAAATTGATTTGTCACGACTCACGAGCGAATTAATTCATGTCCAAAGTGGCTAGTGAAGCTCTGCTGATTTCAGGGTGTTTTTGTGTTGTTGGACGAGTGATTCATGTTTTTATTATATTTTTTAGAACGTTATATTAACATATAATCACAGAACTTCGCAGCGTCTGCCATAGGACATGTAGTGGGGGCGGAACATTCCAGACATACCAGACATCGACTGACAGACATGAGGAAGTCACGAGCAAATTAAATCATGTCCAACGTTGCTGTGAAGCTCTGCTGATTTCAGGGTGTTTTTGTGTTGTTGGACGAGTGATTCATGTTTTTATTATATTTTTAAAACGTTTTATTAACATATAATCACAGAATATTGAAGTGCTCCGAGCGGACACACAGCAGGGGGCGGAGCTGCAGAACTCAAGTTCAACAGAGAACGGACTGTGGCTCCTCCTCAGAGTCATATATGGCTCTGAGGGGGAGGGAGCAGAATGCTTTTACCTGATGAAAATATTTCTAAGTCCCAGCGTCCTGCAGAAATTACATAGTGAACCTTTAACTTCACATGTTAATTGTTTGTGTCTCTTTCAACAGACAACACCTACTACACCTGACCTCATGGACAGACCTGTGTCCTCTCCTCCTGCCTCTTGCAGCTCCTCTCCTTCCATCACCTGTGCGTCAACACCTTGTGCCTAACAGTGAGTTGAACTTGTTTTCTGTCTGTGTTTTATGTTTTTATTGCAGGTCATGACCGTGCTTTAACTTCACATGTTAATTGTTTGTGTCTCTTTCAACAGACAACACCTGCTACACCTGACCTCATGGACAGACCTGTGTCCTCTCCTCCTGCCTCTTGCAGCTCCTCTCCTTCCATCACCTGTGCGTCAACACCTTGTGCCTAACAGTGAGTTGAACTTGTTTTCTGTCTGTATTTTATGTTTTTATTGCAGGTCATGACCGTGCTTTAACTTCACATGTTAATTGTTTGTGTTTCTTTCAACAGACAACACCTGCTGCGCCTGACCTCATGGACAGACCTGTGTCCTCTCCTCCTGCCTCCTGCAGCTCCTCTCCTTCCATCATCTGTGCGTCAACACCTTGTGCCTAACGGTGAGTTGAACTTGTTTTCTGTCTGTGTTTTGTTTTTATTGCAGGTCATGACCGTGCTTTAACTTCACATGTTAATTGTTTGTGTTTCTTTCAACAGACAACACCTGCTACACCTGACCTCATGGACAGACCTGTGTCCTCTGCTCTCTCTCCTCACCATCCTCCTGCAGCTCCTCTCCTTCCATCACCTGTGCGTCAACACCTTGTGCCTAACAGTGAGTTGAACTTGTTTTCTGTCTGTGTTTTATGTTTTTATTGCAGGTCATGACCCTGCTTTAACTTCACATGTTCATGTTTGTGTCTCTTTCAACAGACTACACCTGCTGCACCTGACTTTATGGACAGACCTGTGTCCTCTCCTCCTGCCTCTTGCAGCTCCTCTCCTTCCATCACCTGTGCGTCAACACCTTGTGCCTAACAGTGAGTTGAACTTGTTTTCTGTCGTGTGTTTTATGTTTTTATTGCAGGTCATGACCGTGCTTTAACTTCACATGTTAATTGTTTGTGTTTCTTTCAACAGACAACACCTGCTGCGCCTGACCTCATGGACAGACCTGTGTCCTCTCCTCCTGCCTCCTGCAGCTCCTCTCCTTCCATCATCTGTGCGTCAACACCTTGTGCCTAACGGTGAGTTGAACTTGTTTTCTGTCTGTGTTTTGTTTTTATTGCAGGTCATGACCGTGCTTTAACTTCACATGTTAATTGTTTGTGTTTCTTTCAACAGACAACACCTACTACACCTGACCTCATGGACAGACCTGTGTCCTCTGCTCTCTCTCCTCACCATCCTCCTGCAGCTCCTCTCCTTCCATCACCTGTGCGTCAACACCTTGTGCCTAACAGTGAGTTGAACTTGTTTTCTGTCTGTGTTTTATGTTTTTATTGCAGGTCATGACCCTGCTTTAACTTCACATGTTCATGTTTGTGTCTCTTTCAACAGACTACACCTGCTGCACCTGACTTTATGGACAGACCTGTGTCCTCTCCTCCTGCCTCTTGCAGCTCCTCTCCTTCCATCACCTGTGCGTCAACACCTTGTGCCTAACAGTGAGTTGAACTTGTTTTCTGTCGTGTGTTTTATGTTTTTATTGCAGGTCATGACCGTGCTTTAACTTCACATGTTAATTGTTTGTGTTTCTTTCAACAGACAACACCTGCTGCGCCTGACCTCATGGACAGACCTGTGTCCTCTGCTCTCTCCTCACCATCCTACTACCTCCTGCTGCTCCTCTCCATTCATTACCTGTACATCAACACCTTGTGCCTAACCCTGACATGTATCCACATCAATGACTGCTGATAAAACAGGAAAACACACCTGTCCTGATGGACAGACCTGCTCTCATCAGGACCACACACCTGACCTGAACTCACATCTGGACTCCCATGTACCCATCATCCATGGTTGAATCATTGCTCAATGGCTAAGCAGTTCCATCTGATCCATGTTTGAACATGAGAACCACCTAATAAGCCTGTCTACCTCCACTTCAATCAAAGTAAGGGAATTTTCTTTTCTATGCTGTCTTTGAGTGCACACCTAATTCTCCAGCTCCCCGGGCGCTTTCTATGGCTGCTCACTGCACCACCTGGTGGTGGTTGGGTTGAATGCAGAGACGAATTTCGTCTGTGTATGGGAAACATACACAGATGACAGAAAAGGACATTATTATTATTATTATTATTTTTTTTGTGCTGCTTCTAGCTTTTTAAAGTTCCTGGACTGTACACTAAGGCACTGGTTTTTCATACATGATGGTTGCAACATGTTTCTGATGGATGTCAATTGCTCCTGATGATGTGATTTGATAATGATAGTTGAAAACTGTTTATGATGGATGTCAATTGCTCCTGATGGTTGAGAACTGTTTATGATGGATGTGCTTTGCTAATGATGGTTGAGAACTGTTTCTGAAACAACACTGAAGTTGTCTATATGTGAACACATGTTGGATCACCAGATTTCTCGCTCCATGTTTTAAAAGGAGGATTAGCTGAAAGTATTTTGTTAGATCACCAGATTTCTCGCTCCATGTTTTAAAGGAGGATTATCTGAATGTATTTATATCAGATCACCAGATTACTCGCTCCTTGTTTTTGAAAGCGGGTTAGTTTTACTAGAACTTCATACTGAATATGTGACCCATCACATCATCAAACAGGAGTTAAAGTCAAATTTGGTCAAAATGACCTACAAGCAAACATATATATTACTGACTTTTAGAAATACATTTTCATACTTAGATCATCCTGCCAAATGCATTGTATTGTCTTAATCATGAAAATGGTTTGATATTTGGTGTGAAGATTTTATTTCAGATATTTAATTTAAACCATTTGATAAGTTATTCATTCATCTTATTTTAAAAAATTGGAATTGTTGGCCAACATTTTAACCATTTACTATCTAAATTTACACATACCACTTTGAAATATAAACCTATTTGATGTGATGGGTCACAAATTTATTATTCAGCTTCTTTTGTTGGATTTGATTTAAGAATTGTGGACATTTGTTAATAAAACTTGAAAGATTTCATTTGTGCAATGGAGATTTATTTAGCCAACTTAATTTCTCATTACAATGAAAGTATTTTACTTGTATTTGAAAGCTAAAAATCATGGCAAAACACATTTAAATTGATTTATGTTCAAGCTGGACTTTTAAGTTTAAAGAAAGGGACAATGTAGTTTGGAATAGTTCGCATTTTTGGTTTGGAAAAACTTAAAACATTTAAGTTTACTTTACATAAAATTAAGTCAGAATGATGTGAATTTATAATTTAGAAGAAACTGTGTGTTTTGAGTAAGTATGACTTAATTCATCAAATTAAATAAACTTATAAAATTAAGTTGGAAAAACTTAAATGAATTACTTGTCACCAATTGAAGTGATTGGTTTGGGTTGGAATGACTTAAAACATTTGAGTTTACTTTACATATAATTAAGTCAGAATGACGTGAATTTATAATTTAGAAGAAACTATGTGTTTTGAGTTAGTATGACTTAATTCATCAAATAAAATAAACTTAAAAAATTAAGTTGGAAAAACTTAAATGAATTACTTGTTACCAATTGAAGTGATTAATTTAAGTTGGATCAACTGTTTTCTTTTTAGAGTGTACCTTCATGTCGAGATGCTCATACCTGCGCACTGTGACAAGCCCAGAGCTCTGCCCGGTGTGACATCACAGATGGTGCGTTCGCGTGTAATCGGATTTCCCATGATTAAACACGCCTTGAAGTTCAAAATCACTTTTAAAGCAAAATTAAAGTGATTTATCATTTTGTTTGCAAAAACGAACATATTTAAATGATAAAATATATATATTTTGAGCAATTTTATGAATAGTAAAAAAATCATGTCGGTGGACCTTTAACCTCCTTCCTGAGGGGAGTGGGGCAAAAAGTGTGTGTGCTGGGTGAGTGAGGTCCTTCATGATGCAGGTGGCTCTCTTCCTGCATCTGGAGGTGTAGATGTCTGTGATGGTGGGGAGACTGACTCCAACAGACTTCTGTGCAGCCTTCACCACTCTCTGCAGAGTTTTTTTCTGCAGCTGTGCAGCCTCCATGCCACACGTTGATGCTGGAGCACAGGATGCTCTCCACTGCACACCTGTAGAAGGAGGTGAGGACTGAGCTTCCCAGACCAGCTCGTCTCAGTCGCCCGAGGAAGTAGAGTCTCTGATGAGCTTTCTTGATCAGGCTGGTGGTGTTGTTGCTCCAGCTGAGGTTATCGTTCATGTGTATACCCAAGTACTTGTAGCTGTAGACCACTTCCACCACAGATCATCCTATTTTCAAGGGGGGTAGGTGTGTTTGTTACTTATGAAGCCCATGATCGTCTTCTTTGTCTTATTCACATTGATGTTAAAATTATTCTCTTTGCACCAGCTCTCCAGGTGTTCCACCTCCTGCCTGTAGCTGGACTCATCGTTTGAGATGTATCCCACCACCGCTGTATCATTTGCAAACTTTACAATATGACAGCCTGGATGGGTGGCTGCACAATCATATGTGAGCAGAGTGAACAGGAGAGGGCTCAGCACACATGTAAGTAAGTAAGTAAACTATTTATATAGCACTTATCATAGATACAACCACAAAGTGCTGTACAAAAATACAAAATAAAGGCTTAAAATAGAACAAAATAATAACAGCTGATTAATAAAAGCAGTAAATACAACATTTAACTAAAAGCTTGTCTGAATAAAAGTGTCTTAAGTTCCCTGAGGGGAACCAGTGCTGAGGGTTATGGAGGAGGAGAAGTTGTGGATCCTCACTGACTGAGGTCTGTTTGCTAAGAAGTCCAGTATCCAGTTACAAATGGAGGGGCATAGTCCTAGTGTGAATAGTTTGTCCATCAGGGTTTGGGGGATCATGGTGTTGAAGGCAGATGTGAAGTCTACAAAGAGAAAACGGACGTAGGAGTCCTGCTCCAGGTGGGTGAGATCAGTGTGGACCACAGAGGAGATGGCATCCTCTGTTGATCAGTTCTCACAGTATGCATACTGGTGAGGGTCCACGTTCATGTTGATGGTTATGTTGATCATGACCAGTTTTTCGAAGCATTTAGCGACTATCGGGGTGAGGGCCACTGGCCGGTTGTCATTTAGACCAGTCACTGTGGAGCTCTTTCGGACTGGGATGATAGTGGCAGTCTTCAGGCAGGTGGGAACCTTTGCCAAGGTAAATGAGGAGTTAAAGATGTTGGCCAGCACCTCGCAGAGCTGATCGGCACATTCTTTCAGCACCGTACCAGGGATGTTGTCTGGGCTGGTTGCTTTGGGAGGGTTAATACTTCTGAAAGTACTCCTTACTTCTGCTGAGGTCACGCTGAGAAGCTCTTCATCTGGTGGTGAGGTGAGTCTGGTGCTGGGTGGTCTGTTCAGGTCTTCAAAGTGTGCATAGAACTTGTTGAGGGCATCAGGCATTGATGGGTCTCTAGGGCATTGCTCACTCCTGCCTTTACAATCTGTTATACACTCATTATGCTGCCTTAAGTTTAGACTACTAGAGGACAAATTGACCTAATTTCCTTAAATTAATTGTTAAAATTTTATAGTTTCATTTGATACTATTTCTATCTTAACATGTGACTTGACCTGCCATTGTGTATCTGTTCCTACCAAACACAGCCGGTCAAAGCAGATGGACAATTGTCCTGAGCCTGGTTCTGTTAAAGGTTTCTTCCTCATGAGGGAGTTTTTCCTTTCCACTGTCGCCTTCATGCTTGCTCAAGATGAGAGTTCTGTGATGGAGTTAAACTCAAAGCAGTCTGCTCCTCAGATAAATAATGTTAAATTGTTGTTTTTAATTAATGAATGTTTCTGTTCAGTGCCCTGAGATGACTACTGTTTTGACTTGGCACTATATAAATAGACTGAACTGAAAATATAATTTTTTTGTTTAAATATAAACATAACTTTTAAGCTATATGTGTACAGGCTTCAAGTGAAGTATATTTATGTTAAAATTTTAAATAATAAATGCATGATTACTAAATTTCTGTTTAGTTCAAGAGCCAAATTACTTATTTTATTTTGGGGAGTCCACTTTATTTCAAAGCCATTTCCTAAAAGAAACAACATAGTAACTCCGTTTTTAAGCATTTGAACAATCCCCATTGGATCAGTTTAAAACAAAACCGTTTACAGAATTGTCCATCCCATTTCCCAAATAAAACAATAAGAAAGGAAACACCTCCTTCTTCTTTTTTACTTTAGTTGGAAGGTATTATTCCCCTGACAACAAATTTCCACTGAGAAAAAGAGAGCTCCCGCTAGTATAAATAGAAACCAAGAAAAAGTAAGTGGGAGATGCAAACTTTCTTTTTTTTTCTTTCAACCAAATCCACCTTTTCAAACCATCTTCATCCATGGAGTCCAAAATGATGAGCTTGGGAATCAACTTCCATTAATGTTCTTCCATGTTTTCCTTCAAACAAGCCTTCACAGTAAAAAGGAATGCTGTCTTGGCTTCCATTGTGCCTTATAGACAGACAGTATGGCACTAGAAAGAAACGTGTCACAAACCATATGCTCGTCTAAAAACAATAGCTGTTGTGTAGCCTATCCTCAAGACGACAACGGCTCGTAAATCCTAAAATGTAAAACATCTAAAAGAAAAGAAGAAATCTGCTTCTGTTTCATTGCTGTTTATTTTTATATTTCTCTCTCTCTCTCTCACCTGCTTGCGTCACTTTTGTTTTCAGTGAAACAAAAACAGGATGAATGTGAAAAGTCAGCCGTCAGCACACCACTTCCTGTATTCTAACCTTAAGCTAACCTGGAAGTATTTCTCAACACCTCGGCTTAATTTTTCCTGTTTTGTGTTCCTTCAGGGTCAGTATCACTTTTTAAAATTCAAACACAAACATCTTTTGTCTGCATTCTCTCAGAGGTGTGACAAAGACAAGCATGTCAAACAGTATCGGATACA
>JBBPBX010000449.1:16928-70455 GCA_038048925.1 Garcialebias charrua | reverse complement strand
CTCGCCACTTCGTGCGCAGAGGACTACAAAGGCCTACAGACGCAGCGTTCTGATGACGCCATCGAGGTGCGACACGTCTCTCAGTCCAGACAGCACTAATCGAATCAGAGTTCGTTTGAGAATAAACAGTTTTCTTTCGAGAGCTTCTATGGATGTAACGAGGTCTACGCAGAAGTCCCAGTTGTTTGATGGTGGAAATAGAAAGAGGAATGGAGCAGTTGTTAAGTTCAAACAACTGCGAAGCGGAATACGTCAACATCCACGAGCCGGAGGAGGCTAGCACAGAGCTAGCCGCTAGCAGCAGGCCCACGGCTCCGAGAAAGATATACAAGAAGCAAAGAGATGTAACTCGAACGAGCATTACCTTGAAGGAGTACAGGAGAGAGTCCAGAACAGTCCAGAGGACACAGGAAGTTGAGAGAGGCAGCAGGTAAGCGAACAATAAGTGCAGCTACGTGATACTCGAAGCTAAATTTGTGTTGAAGCTAGCGGGAGCTAGCAGCTCCTACTATTAAAATTCCGGTTAGACTAGTAAAGTTTTCTATCTAATGACTCCAGCAAACAAGTCAAATCTTGGCTTCGCCACGATCTCCCATCCTGAGCAAGCACAATGGCATCAGTGGAAAGGAAAAACTCCCTTTTAGAAGGAAGAAACCTCTAGCAGACCCAGGCTCAGGACAAGCGGTCATCTGCTTTGACCGGCAACTTATAATGTTTGCAGATCCACAACGCAGTCAGAAAAGACAGTTGCTCTAAAACTAACTAACTAAAACACAAAACTTAATCACAGAAAGGTAGAAATGTCCGTGTCCGATTCACACAGGTGCTGTACACAGGCTTGCGCCTGCCGCACTCTGCGTTCAAGAAAGGTAGAAAAGTTCAAAGAAAGGTAGAAATGTCCGCGTCCGCTTGTACAGGTGCTGTACACAGGCTTACGCCTGTCGCACTCTGCAGTCGAGAAAGGTAGAAATGTCCGCGTCCGCTTGTACAGGTGCTGTACACAGGCTTACGCCTGTCGCACTCTGCAGTCGAGAAAGGTAGAAATGTCCAACAAGGCTCGGTGAAAAAAACAGCAGAAAGTAATAAAAAAGGCTTCAAAAAGCAAAAAGTACGAGGAGCAGCGGCAGCCAAGGTGTGCCCGCGTCCACTTCCTCCACAGGTGCTCAGTCACTGACAGGTGCTCAGTCACTGACAGGTGCTCAGTCACTGACAGGTGCTCAGTCACTGACAGGTGCTCAGTCACTGACAGGTGCTCAGTCACTGACAGGTGCTCAGTCACTGACAGGTGCTCAGTCACTGACAGGTGCTCAGTCACTGACAGGTGCTCAGTCACTGACAGGTGCTCAGTCACTGACAGGTGTTCAGTCACTGACAGATTAATCTCTCTATGGAAATATGTCCATATGCATACATACATATATTATCCGTTGTTTCAAAGTTGCTGCATCTCCTTCAGCTGCAGATGACGTCATCATTCCAGGAGTGCCCTCAGATCTGCCTCTGTGATTTGGGGCTGTCTCAGTTTCCCTCCATATCTGGTCCCCTTAGCCGTCTGCTCCAGTGTTTATTCTTATTATTTATTTATTCATGAGTCTGACAGCCTCAGGGTAGAAGCTGTTCCTCAGTCTAGTGGTTCTACATTTGATGCTCCTCAACCTCCGTCCCGAGGGGAGTGGTGCAAAGAGTGAGTGTGCTGGGTGAGTGAGGTCTTTCATGATGCAGGTGGCTCTTTTTCTGCATCTGGAGGTGTAAATGTCTGTGATGGTGGGGAGACTGACTCCCACAGACTTCTGTGCAGCCTTCACCACTCTCTGTAGAGCTTTCCTCTCTGCAACTGTGCAGCCTCCATGCCACACGTTGATGCTGGAGCACAGGACGCTCTCCACTGCACACCTGTAGAACGAGGTGAGGACTGAGCTTCTCAGACCAGCTCGTCTCAGCCGTCTGAGGAAGTAGAGTCTTTGATGTCCTTTCTTGATCAGGCTGGTGGTGTTGTTGCTCCAGCTGAGGTTATCATTCAAGTGTACACCCAGGTACTTGTAGCTGGAGACCACCTCCACCGCAGATCCACCTATATACAGTGGGGTGTGGGTGTGTTTGTTCCTTCTGAAGTCCACAATCATCTCCTTCGTCTTCTTCACATTCATGTGAAGGTTGTTCTCTTTGCACCAGCTCTCCAGATGTTCCACCTCCTGTCTGTAGCTGGATTGTACTGTACTGTAATGGTATTGTACTTGTTGTTGATGGTTTTGTGTCATTTTGGTATTTTCATTGTGGTGGTTTTTCCACCATAAGTTCTTTTTTTTATTTACATTTTTTGCATTTTCGGGCGCTAGTGGCCTTTATTAGAGAGGGAGAGGGCGAAACGGTATAGAGGGGGGAGACACCACAGAAAATGAGCTCGTCGGGTCTGGGACGCGAACCCGCGACACCTGTGGAGAGGCTCAGCCTCCAGCATATGTGCCGCCCGCTTTATCCACTGCACCAAAGCGGCGGCACCACCATAAGTTCATTTTTAACCTAGAGGTCACTGTAAAATTAATCAGGATCCCAAAGAAATGTGTGCCTATGTGATACACTCTATAGTGAGGTTTTTTTCCCCCACTATTTGGTTATTACAAGACCATGAAAATCAAGGGTATAAATCATTACATAATTTTATTGTTACCTGAAAGGAGCAAATATAATTTCAACACTTTATTTTGTGACTGAAACTGACTGAAATAGTGTTAAAACTAAAAGGAAAAAGAGGACAGAACCAAAGGAGGATGGATGTGGTTTCCCAGGATGCCTAAGTGAGGAGCTCTCCCCCATCCTCAGACCGAGTTTGGGGAAGAAGCAGTGCTGGACTGGCCATCGGGCATACCGGGCAAATGCCCGCTGGGCCGTCGGTGATTTTTGGGCCGCCCGGGCGGTCCTGTCATGAACCAAAAAAAAAATTATAGCTATTTTTTTGTCAATCGCGACGGCCGATTGGTTGATTTTCTTGAACGACATCGAGCTAATCCAATGAAATCTCTCAGCACTCTTTGGCGGCCCGACCAGCCCCTCCCCTTTAGACCATATCTGTCAAGTCTCCCGTTTTGGCCGGGAAACTACCGTATTTTACCCCTCTTTCCCGTCGTTATCCCGAATTATTATTTTCCCGGAAATCTCCCGTATTATAATATTATAAAAAAAATAAAAAAAAACATTCCGGTGCCTCTGTCACTAGCCTCGCGAGAACTGCCACCTGCAGTCGCCTCGGTGGCAGTTCTCGCGATGTTAGGGCTGGCGCGGTCGAGAACAAACCCGGAAAAACACAGAGATGGATGTAACGAGAAGTAACGAGAGAGGACGCGTCCCTGCCAAAAAAGTTAAGACTTCGTGTAAATATGTTGAAAAATGGGACAGCGAATTTACTTTCCTAAAGTTTATTACGCGTTTTTTAAGATTTGTAACTGCGACTTTAGTGTCTCTCATGGGGGAAGGAACGATGTCCGTCAGCATGAAAAATCCGTCAAGCACAAAGGTAAGCCTGTCAGATTGTGATCACATAACTGGTTTGAAAGTGGCTGATAGGTAGTTATTTTAGATTTCTTGTAAACCTGTCTTAAAATGTAAGGGTTGGGCTAGTGCAAGGGTCTGCAACCTGCGGCTCTGGGGCCACATGCTGCTCTTTGGTCCCTCAGCAGTGGCTCTTCCAAGCTTTGATTAAAACTAACTTTAAACTGAATTTTATTTGTTCTTATAACAACAAAAAGGACTAGTTTTAGCAGTTTTTCCTGTCATTTCCTTTGCAAATGTGTGAATACTAGAACAAATAGGAGTAAAACATAAGTTAACTTTATTTATTCGAAGTAGGATATTTAATTTTTCCACAATTAAAATAATTTACCTAGACCTGCATAGTTCATTATTTTATTTTTTAATTAGGAAAGATCACATTATTTTTCCTTCTTTATGATAATCTGGTCTTTTTTAGTCTTAAAATGTAAAAATATCAACAAATCATTAGATATTTTCAGCTTTACAATGGCCAGAAAACTACCAGTCAGAAAATTGTCCTCTAACTTAAAGTGGTCTGTGGGCCACCAGTTGAGAATCCCACTTGTAGCAGGTATTGTGGCTCCGGAAACGTTTAATACATAGTTCCCAGACACGCCCCCAGTATTGCGCAAACCGGTTTTCGCACCACATCTAAAGGCAGAAGAAGGCAAGATGGCGAACTAGCAGAGCAAATTATACGGACAATAACACGAGCTACCACAGCTTCACCAAGGAACAAGAGCAAACTGGCAGTGGTCGAGTTAAATGAGTTTGAGAAAGAAATCATGGCAGACGAATCAGACAACTTGTCACAAAGTAGTTACTCCGATATCATTAATTATTTAATTAATACAAGGAGCGAGCCACACCGGCTTCACAGCACACCGGCTTCACAGCTTTAAATCCAAAAAAGATGTGTAAACTGTCTCAATCAGATCTAACCAGCTAAAAAAAGGTTTAACTAAAATAACACACAGCCAACAAACAGTCCAAGCTGAACACGGACCAGAACCAGCACTTTTGAGTCTTACCGTGTTGGAAGTTAGCATGTTGTTAGCATCTGGAGCGTGGCTCGCGGGAGCTCAGGTCGGACGGCGTGCATCCGCTGAGGCGGCCGCGGAGGCACGTCCACGTCCCATGGGACCGACGCGTCGCCCGCACGACTTGGCTCCCGTCGTCCTTCTCCAACTGGGACGGTCTGGTGGACCGTGAGGAGCAGAGGAGGCCATTGTCGCGTTAGCGAGATGCTAAGCTAACAGCATGCAAGACGGTTTGCTAAATAATGAAAAAAAAAAAACACAGCTCTAACACACAGACAGTTGTACTCTAACATTGTTCTGACATAGTTTCACAAAATGATTTATGTAGAATATTTTGTTTACCGGCCAAAAGGACGACGTCTTCCAGAGCAGATCAAAGCCAGACTCAGAGAGTGAAGGAGCTGCAGTCCAGCTTCTCCGATGAGATAAATCCTTCACGTTTTCTTTTTTTTTGATTAACTGAAACCTGCGCGTTGCCCAAACGTCTACCCGACTGGAACACCCACTGACACAACACGAAGTAACCATTGCAATTAATTAGAAATTAACAAAAAAAACAACGTGAAAAATGGACATCTATCAGAATGCGCTCCAACTGCTGCTTAGCCTACATGTGGGAGGGTCAAAAAGGACAACCCACAGATGTGACGTCACATGGGAACTATGTATTTAGTGAACAAAGGGGCAGAAATGGCTCTTTTGATCATAAAGGTTGCAGATCCCTGGGCTAGTGGGATGGCTCGGCGTACCCGGCAGAAATTTTCCCTTATTTTTAAATCCAAAACTTGACAGGTATGCTTTAGACCAATCAATCAGTCACTCAAGTTCAATCGACGCAGCCTGTCCGCAAACAAGCTGGAGATGTTTATGCTGATGGCCACCGAAAAGGACATTCTCATGTCATTGGATGTCGACATAGTAATTGACCGAGTAGCTGAGAAAAGTGAGCTGTTAAGAAAGCTGCTTTTGTAGCCTGATGAGGTAATAATAATAATAATAATAATAATAATAATAATAATAATGTCTATTCCTGTCATCTGCGTATGTTTCCCATACACAGACGAAATTCGTCTCTGCATTTAACCCAACCACCTACCAGGTGGTGCAGTGAGCAGCCCGAAAGCGCCCGGGGAGCTGGAGAAATAGGTGTGCACTCATAGACACCCCAAGCTGGGTAGTGGCCGGGGCGCGAACCCGCGACCTTCGGGTCCGTAGTCAAAAACCCTGCCACTAGACCATCTTGGCTCCTGTAGACCATCTTGGCTCCTGTAAAATAAAGTTATCAAAACACTCAATATAATGCACTAGATAAGAATAGATTAAATAATTAATTAGAATTAATGCATGTTCATATCTTTTTTCATTCAATCTTTATTTAGTCAGGTAAATCTTTTGAACCTCATGGGCTCATTTACGAAAGCGACCTGCTAAAACTAAAGAACAATGAACAGCAGTGGTAGAATTTCCTTAAACAATAAACAATAAACAAACAAACAATAAACAATAGAAAACAAAAGAGAGAAAAAAAACAAAAGAAAGTTTTTTTTTTTTTTAACAAAGTATCAAAAAACTAGCAAAACATTATAAGGTAGACGTATAAAATCAAAGACAGGAACAAATCTGCATTGGTTTTTGCCAGGATTCCAACAGATTCTGAAAACCATTTAGAGAAGTCAAGGTCGAGAGCTTCAGATCTTTTTGTAAGATATTCCATGAAGCAGGAGCGGAGTAGGAGAAGGCCCTTTTTCCAAGTTCAGTCCTCACTGACGGAACACTGCAGGTAATCATGTCCTGAGAGCGCACACTGTAGCTGCACTCACGCAAAGACATGTAGGAGGAGATGTATGAGGGCAGCAGACCAAGAAGTGATTTAAAGATGAAAATGTACCAGTGGAAGAGTCTGCGTGAGGTTAATGATGTCCAATATCTTAATGCATAAGACACTAGGTGGAATATATGAGAATGAGGTATTGTGTACAGTGCTTTAAGTGGAAAAAAATAAGTGCCGGTACCCTCCCTAAAGTCATATGCATACCTGCAAACTCAGAAGGGATGAAAAAGGTGACAAACGTTGCGCCAACCCCCCACCGAAAGATTTTGTAATTTTTTAACATGCTTCAGGTAAAAGTCATTTACTAACCTGATTTAATGAGAACATACATAGGAAAGATTGTGTCAACCAAAAAATTAACAACCAACAACAGCAGCAAGTCAAATACAGCAGAACATTTTGCTAACAATGCGCTGCTCCAAGTCAACAGATGCATTTAAAAACTTGAGACTTATCTCTTCAGACAGGCTTTTGGTTAATTTTGTACATTGACTTTAGAGTTTGTTATGTTTTACCTTTCTGTATAGTACTTCTGTGATTTTATGATTTTATTTTTCCTTTTGTAAAGCACTATGTGACTCTCATGTCTGTGAAATGTGCTATATAAATAAAACTCACTTACTAACAGTAAAAACTTGTTTCTTAAATATGCTGGTGAAGATGTTTTGCCAGAAATTTTGAATAAAGTAGATGCCATTTTCCTGCATTCTGGTGTATTTTAACAAGTTGTTAAACATCTATGTTTACCTACATGTAAACATGATTCACTAACTATTTTAGAGACATCTAACAAAATAAAGTCAGGTCCTGTGGACAGATTAAAAAAATGTTTAAATTATTATTGATCATGAATCAGGATATTTTAGACACCTCATTCAACTAGTTCATATAGACATCATCCTGTTTTTAAACTCACTCCTGTGGCTAAAATAATTAAATTAATGTGATACTTTATCACAGTGGCTTTAGGGGTGCAACTGACTCTTATTTTGTTAATTTTTATTTAGTTTTATTTGTAACACAACATGCCATTTTACTAAACAATGGTTACACTCCACTGCATGTATAAAAATATTAACTTTACCCACACGTTGGAGGAGTTACTTCCGCTTCCCTCGCGCTCTGTCCGCTGCAGTTTGTTTTTGTTTTTTACAGATTTCGCTGTCGTCTCCTCCCCCTGTCTATCCTGAGGTTGTGATTGGCCAAAATGACGCGCTCCACCAAAGATGTTTTATTGTTGTGAAGATGCATTACTCTTTCTTGAAATCCAGTCGGGGGAAATGATGCATTCTAATCTGCCACGGGTCTTTCAAGTGGAGAAGACGAAAATAAGTTCCGGAACGCACCTTACTCTTAAAAAAAGTCCCGGTACTCTCAGGGTTAAATTTTAGAAGTGGCGGAACTGGGTACCGGTGAGTTCCGGCCCACTTAAAGCACTGCCTGATTCTCCAGAGACTGCAGTTGTTCTGGTAGTCCTCCTTCACTCGTGTTAACGCCTTTAGTTACATCAGCCGATGACCAGCGTTTAAGCTCGAGTCCAGAAATGACCAGATTCTCGCCTCTTATGTATTGTTCCATGTCCTCACACTTTTGCTCCAATTGAGCTAATCGTTCTTCTCTGATGACCTCCTGAGCTTTCATTTGTTTCATTTCCTCTACCAGTTGATTAAAGTTTTTTTGCTCAGCTCTCAAACTTGCAAGTTCCACATTGAGAACGTTTACTGCATTTTTCAATTCCTCTATTAACTCCATATTTTTATCCACCGATTTGTTACTCGCCGACTCCTGACTCTGTGGCTCCGATTTCTTTTTTCTACTAGGACTCATCTCGCCTGCTTCTTCTGGTCTGGATACAGAAATTCACTGTTCCACAGCAACTCGCTCGCCGATCCGCTCCCGTCCGCAGCAACTCGTTCGCTGCTCTGCTCCCGTCCACAGCAACTCGCTCGCTGCTCTGTTCATGTCCATCAGTAACCAGCTTGCTTCCCGTCCAACAGCAACTCGATCGCCTCTCTGCCTCCGTCTTCAGGAACTCGCTCGCTGTCCTGTTCCCGTCCAACAGCAACTCACACGTTGCTCTGCTCACGTACAACCAGCTTGCTGCACTGCTCCCGTCCAGCAGCAGCTCGCTGCACTGCTCCCGTCCAACAGCAACCAGCCTGTTGCTCTGCTCCCGTCCAACAGCAACCAGCCTGTTGCTCTGCTCCCGTCCAACAGCAACCAGCCTGTTGCTCTGCTCCCGTCCAACAGCAACCAGCCTGTTGCTCTGCTCCCGTCCAACAGCAACCAGCCTGTTGCTCTGCTCCCGTCCAACAGCAACCAGCTGCTGCACTGCTCCCGTCCAGCAACCAGCTCGCTGCACTGCTCCCGTCCAACAGCAACCAGCCTGTTGCTCTGCTCCCGTCCAACAGCAACCAGCCTGTTGCTCGCTGCTCCCGTCCAACAGCAACCAGCCTGTTGCTCTGCTCCCGTCCAACAGCAACCAGCCTGTTGCTCTGCTCCCGTCCAACAGCAACCAGCCTGTTGCTCTGCTCCCGTCCAACAGCAACCAGCCTGTTGCTCTGCTCCCGTCCAACAGCAACCAGCCTGTTGCACTGCTCCCGTCCAACAGCAACCAGCCTGTTGCTCTGCTCCCGTCCAACAGCAACCAGCTCGCTGCACTGCTCCCGTCCAGCAGCAACCAGCTTGTTTCTCTGCTCCCGTCCAACAGCAATTGCAGTTGCTCTGCTCACGTCCAACAATAACCAGCTTGCTGCTCTGCTCACGTCCACAACAAACAGCTTAGCGCAGGTCCTGTCCACCAGCAACCAGTTCAGCTCAGCTTTCGTCCATCTGGGGCCTGGATTTAATTTATTGTCCCACAGCAGCACTCCAATGCCTCTCTGGCCTCACCAGTTCACAGACTACAGATTTTCAGCCCGTAGCAACAATCCCCAACTCCGTGGTGTTTTGCCGCATTAGCTTTTATCAGCAGCACATGGCTAGCGTTAGCTTGTAGCCTGTAGCCTCCACTCCCAGCCCCGTTTTGTTCTTTCGCTGCAACAAAGCACCTCCAGCGTGCCGGCCCGCGTTTCTTCGTAACAACCAGCGTATTTTTCCGGTTTAATTGTTCACGAAGCCCGCAGCTACGGCACCCGGTTACGGTGACCCAGCTCGTTTAGCTTTGATTAGCCCGGTTTGTAGCTACGCTAGGCTAACTCTCGGCAAAAACTCACGGACACGTTGGCTTGTAGATTCATAATTCTGGATCGCATCAATGTGAAAAGTAAATAAAGTCCGTGTGACCACCCGCTCATGGGATTAGACAACAAACAGATTTATCACAGAGGGAAGATCGATCAAGACGCACAGAAACATTGTATTTAGTTTAAAAGATTAGTTACCGGTAACCACAAGAGGATCACCAAACCAGTAGTCCAACAGAGATACTGGCTGTTACAGAGGGCGGAGTTAATGTAAACAGAGTTTTGACGGGCGTGGACTTCAGAGCTCATAATCATAAACCGATCGTTTAGAACGGAAGTTAGAAATGGCAGAATTAAAAAGGGTATAATTTATTATCTAAGAAATTTTTTGTGTATTAAATTGAATGAACAGGGTCTGGATAGCACACAGACATACCATAAAAAAATTAAAAACCCATCTGAGGTCCCCTTTAAAGGAGACCAAATATTGGTCCTATAAATTTTTATGGTATGTCTGTGGGCTATCCAGACCATGTTCATTCAATTTAAAGGTGCTATGTGTAAATTTCTGTTGTGCTCAGGACTTAGAAATATTTTCAGCAGGGAAAAGCATTCTGCTCCCTCACAGTCCGTGCTCTGCTGAACTTGAGTTCTGCTCCGCCCCCTGCTGCATGTCCGCTCAGAGCCGCTTCAATATTCTGTGTTTATATGTTAATAAAACATTCTAAAAAATAAAATAAAACCATGAAGCACTGGCCCAGCAACACAAAAACACGCTGAAATCAGCAGAGCTTCACGCAGCCACGTTGGACATGATTTAATTCGCTCGTGACTTCCTCATTTCTGTCAGTGGAGGTCTGGAATGTCTGGAATGCTCCGCCTCCTCTACATGTCCCGTCTCAGCGCTGCGAAGTTCTGTGATTATATGTTAATAAAACATTCTAAAAAATAAAATAAAACCATGAAGCACTGGTCCAGCAACACAAAAACACCCTGAAATCAGCAGAGCTTCACGCAGCCACGTTGGACATGAGTTTTTTTCCTCTTGTGACAAATCCATTTCCTCATTCCTGTCAGTGAAGGATGAAGCGATCACTTGACTTTTGGCAAAAAAACAAAAGAAAAGTCCAGCTCTGGGATGAAGAAGGGATATTTAATACATTTGTGTCACATACAAATCAGTCCTGCATCGCTTTGCAATCCTTTGAATGAGAACGTGCGCGGCGCTGGGGCTGGGACAGGCGGGGGCGTGGGTTGGGGCGTGACAAACAACTCTGTTTTTATTGGCTGGTCATTGTCCGGGTCACTCTGTGTTTTTAGTGTTTTTATAAATGCTGATAGAGAAGCAAGGGGACTATAGTTTTTTTCAGAGATTACTTTGTCTAACATCAGTCTGTCAGTAGATAGTGACAGAGTGAAGAAATATGTTAAAAATATATTGTTAGAAAAGTTAGACTGCACTACAAAGTTACATAGTGCAGCTTTAATGCACAAAATAATTCTTAGATAATAAAATATTCCCTGTACCTTTTCTGACTTACGTTCTGAACAGGCTGTTTATGATAAGGCCACGCCCTTCAAAAATCTGTTTACATTAACTCCGCCCTCCAAAGGGGACCCTGAGTCAGACCCAGAGGCAGACGCCATTTTGGGCAGGGCAAATGAGGCGCTGACGCGTCGTGTAGGCCGCTGAGAAACATCCATAAGTTCACCCTCCATGTTAAAAAACTCTTCGTCTGACTCTTCGAAAACGAGCAATAAGTAGGGGTGCACCGATTTCAATTTTCTGGCCGATCACCGATCACCGATTTTTAGAAAGTCTGACCTGCCGATTCCGATTTTCCGATACCGATTTTCAGATGTGAAAAGGTCAAAATGTACCTTAAATTTTCCAATCTTACTTTATTGTAAACAAAGTTTAACCATAAAAAAATCAGTTCATTTTACTCTTTCACTTGTTACATTTTAAATTAATTTTTATTTTCATTTAAAAATTTAAAAAACAAAAAAAGATAATGCAGCATGTGTAACATTTTCAAGTCAGTGGGTAATAAGAAATAACACTCGCACAGGTAAGTTTGTCCTCACAGACTTATTCCAGTCATTTTTTCATTAGTGGCAGGTTTTTCTTGATGAACAAAAGCATTTCTGCTTTGTCACCAGACAGGCGACTTCTTTTCTCATCTACTACATGTCCAGCCAACTAAACAGGCGCTCGCTTTCAATGCTTGTGCATGGGGCAGAGAGATAGGTTCAGGCAAGATGAGGGAAACAATTTTCATTAATCCTCCAGTAGACCAATGGGTCCTGGCCCCTTTCGACAGGAAAGAAACAGGTAGTTCTGTACCTGCATAGCTGAAGGGCTGGCCAGCTGTTGCTCCTTTTCAATGTTCTCCTTTAAGATTTTGTCGTGAACTGCAAACAGTAGACTACACCTTTTTGCTGCAGATTCATCGATGTCAGGAGGTCCCACTTCAGAGAATGTTCCTGCAGCAGGTGTGCATCTGGTCCCCCCCTCTGCTGAGAAGTAGTGATTCTTGTACCTTGTTTTGCATAAACAAAGAAAGATGGGTCAATCATTGTGTTTTGTATACATTAAAAGTTTTTTTAAATTGCATGTAAATAAAGAAATGCATTTCTTTATTTACATGCAATTTAAAAAAAAACATTTACCGGTACATTAAATTTAAAATAAACATTTCTTGATAGAAATTTTCAATCAAGAAATGTTTATTTTAAATTTAATTTAAATGTTTCTTGAAATATAGTAGTAGGCTAAAAGTAATAAAAGTAAAGGGTACGGACATTTTTGTTAAACCGAAGTATCGAACCAGCTTGAGGGGTAGATCAACTTCTATAAAAGGCATAAGTTTATGGAATAGTTTGGACTGTGATATTAAAAATGAGAAATCATTATTTTTATTTAAGAAAAAGATCAAGAATATTCTGTTAACAAGATATATATAAGTTTGTAAATATCTATTAATTATAATGAGTAATGTGACTAATTATATGTTCTTTGCTATGCTATTTTACTTTCATTGCTTGATTTTGTTTGTTTAAAAATGATTTGTTAAGAAGGGGCAGATATGATAAGATATTCTTCTTCTTCTGCTACCTTTTATTTTATATGTATTTTATTTATTTGAATTTGAAATGGTATTTGTGTTTTTAATTATTATTAAATAAATAAACGTTTAAAATAAAATAAAATAAATATAATTGTGACTAAAATAGAATATTCACAGTTACTTACCTTGGATCCAGAGTAGTGGCCAAGCTGTACTCATGCAGCATCTTCTCACAACAGCCTCCAGCAACGTAGTTTTGGCTTTACGTTTGGCTTTTGTACAGCTGAGAGTATTTGGATTAACTTTTAGCAGGCTGCGGGTGTCTCTCAAAACGTGGCCCTCCGGTACTGAAACATCAGAAAAATATCTCCGCCTCGGCATATAATATCGTGCATCAAGCTTCTAAAACCTTTGTCCTCAACGACTGAAAAGGGCTGGTTGTATGGCAAGCCCTTTTAACATTAAATCGTGAAGTCTGACTATCCGTAATTACATTCTAGATATCTAAAATGGAGTTTTGACTAGTCACAATTACATTTTGACTAGTCAGAATGTTAATTTAAGATATCTGTATTTACATTCTGACTAGTCATAATAGCAATTCAAGATATCTTAAAATGAATTTTGACTAGTCAAAATATAATTAAAGATATCTTAAATGACGTCACCCGATTCGTCATTTAAAGTGTCAGACATCCATAATGACAATTCAAGATATCTCAAACGTAATTATGACTAGTCATAATGACGTTTTTAGATATCTTTATTAAGAAATTACGCGTAGGACCCGCGGCTGCCACTTAGCTGTTCAAACAGATGCCTGCACAATTTTGGGTGGCTGCAGTGGCGCTAGCTGTTCTGGACTAAATTGTCAGAAAATGTCACAAGTGTTAGCATTAGACAGTGAGGAAAATGGCTGAGTTTCATCTGTTGTTTTTGTTCAGTTCCTGGTTGTTCTTGTGGGGCAAGAAAACAACCTTATCTGTCCTACCATGCTTTACTACAGCCTGCTGGAGTCACTGTGTCTTACCTGAGCAGATTGGCTGGGGGAGTCCAGAGGACCTGACTTAATTAACTTCTTTAGATTTTCCTACCTGGATTATTGAGCATGCATCAGGAAAACATATTTATTTCTGTTTACTTAATTTCATATTTATGTTCCAGGTTGAAGGCAGTCCAGTCTTGTGTAGGTTCTGTTCCACTCATATCTTGTGCATCATCACAGCTTGTGGGTGAATTTCTGCTCTTGTTACATTGAACCATCATTAATCTTTTAGTTGACTGACCACTGGAAAGCCTCAGCCTTGGCTGAATATTTAAGAATCATTATTGCCTCCATTAGAATTAGTTTTTAACTTAGTGTTAATAAAATTTATATTGTATGTTGGAACAGTCTCCTGTTTACTTGTAAACAAACCCAAGTGCCTTTTCTGTGCATAAATTATGTCCTTGGGTGAAAATCCTAAGGTGCCGTTTAAGTAAGTTTATAAAATAAAAAATAACATCCAAGCTTGTCACATGTATGTAAACTGTTCTAGTGTTATGTACTTTATTATTTAAAAGTTTTGAATTATTTTAAAACATTCTTCAATTAAAACACACTTGAGCAGTATACGTTTTTTTATTATTTGTGGATTGATTGAGTTGAATTGCAAGGAAAACAAGTATAATTTACAACATCTAGTAAGAACAAAAAAAACTTTATAACTATTTAAGTTAACAATTTATAACTGTACACTATAAACTTATAGTGGATTATAGATATATTTCCCAAATTATGGAATTTCATTTGAAAGAAATTAGCACGTTTTTGTATTTTTCATGAGTAACAACTATTTACAGTATTAAATTAATTTACAGTGATTCACACAGCTTGAGACTGAATATTAGAAATACAAAGGAACAAAAAGGTGATTTGTACATTTTATGATACTGCATTGATATAAACACATTGAAAGTAAAACATGTCCAGTTTAGACTTCATCTGATCAATCAATTCATCACGCCATACCCGTTCAACAGTTATATTTTAGTCTACCCCCTGACCATCTGAGCTGCCAGTGCTGTGGCAGCAGACTCCTCCTCTGTAAGCAACACAGAAACAGCTGGCAGTAAGCCTTGGTTGTCGAAGCTGTACCCCTGCAGAACATCTGGACTGCTCCTTCGTTCTGGCCTGTATTTCATCTGACACTTGCAGAGACTGAAGATGCAGCTGACTGAGTGTGGGCACAAAACACATGTTGGGAAGACTATACATCATCGAAGGAAGAGCAGGGAAGTCTGGAGCCATGTGGTGCAGAATGATGCTACACAGGACTTCTCAGTTGGGCACTGGTAAGACACCAGTCCACCCTGTGGCACAGGCCCACATCTGGATGGTACCAGCTCCAACGTTGACAGACCATCTAGGACAGGAGCAATAAATGGTTGAGACTCCAGTCGGTGTAGTTTTCCTCCTGATGTCAGGATTTCGGGGTCTGGACGTGGTCCTGCAAACACACGAGTGGCATAATCACAATAAGTTTTGACAAAAGAAACAGGCATAAAAACATTAACACAAAGGTTATACCCAGATGCGGCTCCAGGGGGGAGAGGTGTGCTATAGCCTCCCCCCCCCCCTGGAAAACTCACAGCACCCCCAAGAAAATATCAGATTATTTTCTTTTTCATTGAGTTAATATTCTTTAACATGTGGTTGTTGTGATATTTTACTCGCAAAACACAACTAATAAAAATAAAAAAATCAGTGATTATATAGATCCACCAGCTGAAGCCCACAAAAATGAGTGATGCTCTCAACACTGACCCAGTAAAGGCCCCAGTATAGCTGTCCGTTGTGTCCAGCGCCGCTGGACTCGCGTGTGTTGCGCACCGGCAGTTCATATTATACTCTGTGCAAGCGCAGCTCTCTGGAGTGCAGGCTCCAGCAGCTGCAGCCGGGCGGAGCAGGACAAATTGAGGTCGCTGATTGGTCATTTGCTGACACGCGAGGCAGTTTTATCAACACGCGCGCGTAGGCGTAGTAAAATTTGACCTTGGCGCGTTCACGCCCGCGATCAAAGGCTTTTGCCGCGGCGCTCACACGGCGCTGACACGACGTGCCGCGGCGCTCGGATTAACGCGCAGCTATACTGGGGCCTTAAGGAGCAGAAACTGGTGACATGATGCCTCTGGTTATGCCATTTTTAGCTAATGCAACTTGATAAATCATTTCCTGGCTTGCAGTGATAATGAATGACTGTCATCATTTTCCCCGTGCGCCTACCGGCCCATTCATGACGCGGCCCATCGGGATTTCTCTCGAACCTCCCGATGGCCACCCCGCCCTTGCCCCGAGGTTGTTAGACTCATGAACCCCTAGTCTGAATTATCACTGTGAAAACAAATCACTGTAATACCATTTGGTTATGTGCTGCTGATCTCATGCTGCTGATCTATTTCATGTTGCTGTGTTCACTCATCCTCATCTGCTCACACAGACTCAAGTTCGTGCTGCTATTGTTTGGCGCATTGTTTCGTACAGTATACTAGTAGTGCTTAGTGTATTTTTAGTTTAGTGTATTTCTTATTTCATGTCTCGGATCTTTTTTACTGTTTTTCTTTACAATTTGTATTTTTGTTGGATGTAACTGGGACCCTGTCCATAGTTTCGTTCCACCTTATGTACCACATGTGATGTGAATGACACACATTGACCTTGAGAACTGAAAGAACAAATTATCCTTCATAGCATCCTCAGTAAAATGCTTAGCCCCCCCTTAGCACCTGCAGAAAAATATCTCTGGAGCCGCCCCTGGTTATACCTGTGTAAGCTCTGTAAAGCGTGGAGTGCAGACATCTTTTCCCCACAGTTCTGGGCTTTCGCACCACCTCGCTGGCAGGTTCAGGATGGATCACCTTACAACATAAAAATATGTCAAATAAACTTTTTTAAAAATATGAAGGGACAGTGAGCAATTTGGTAGGACACTGTGAGTCAGATTTGTGAGAGTTACGATTTTTACATAACTTCCAAATACATGTACTACTAATTGATAGTGGTTGAGCCTGCATTTTTTTTCATTACCTACAAAAACAAACTATTCCAAACAAGTTAGGAGATAAAAATATATTTGGCACAAGTAATGTTGAAATTATGACAAATTTCACATGGCACTAATAATATACAGGTGGGAAATTTATTACAATTATTGTTATTATGAGAATCATAATCATCATATACTAAATTATATAACAGAAAAGAATGTGTTCCACTCTTATTTTATTTTATTTACCTTTGTTCTTGGTCTGTGACATCTTTGTAAATCTCTTGTGCAGGCCAGAGCAGGAGGACCAGTGAAGCTAGGATATAGTTGACGCGTCGCATAGGGCGCGAGGGTGCGCGCGCGAAAAGTGACGCAATCGCATAGTCCCCGCCCCCGCGCTTTGGCCAGCGCGTTGGTTTCGCGCGTGGTCGTGCACCTCCCAGATTTTGAAGCTCCGCAAGCCTAGCGCGCGCACCAAATTGATTGACAGGTCGGGTAGGGACCTCACCGACAGCCTTCACGCCAGAGCCTGCAGCTGTCTGCGCCGCTGTGGTCGTGGAAACGGCGTCGCGACGCATGGAGGAATGTTTTTTATGTGATACAAAGTATTAAATTCCCCGAGCGAGCAGAAAGCCATTTGTTTTGTTGTGTGATTTCAAACAGTTCTTCTTCTACGGTAGATTTCTTCTTCTACACCCTTTCTTGCAACATATGCACAGGTTTTAGAGAGTACTGCCACCTGCTGGTCAGTAAAAGAACAGCACTTTGCCATGCGCTGCCGTGCTACACTATAAACGCATGAAGCCGCACGGCACAGTGCGCGCGCAGCACGCGCGCTCCAGCTTGCGGACCAAGGCGCGACTATATCCGAGCCTTAGGCAGCTGGTGCTGGGATAATCCAACAAATCAGCCTTTTCTTTTTCACACCCAGTGAGATCTAAAATAGATCATAACTGTTTTTAGCACATATATATATATAAATTAATACTTCTTATAACATATTTAGCTTAAAAAAATAATAATTGTATAATTGATTGATTCACTCAACACATCACTTACATACATACATACCGTATATATATATATATATATTATATATTATATATATATATATATATATATATATATATATATAAACAAACACACACACACACAGCACGCTATATACACACTTTATAGATGCATAAACATATTTTTGGCACTAATGGAACCTCGTAAAAAATACAATATACATTTTTATACCATCTGTCTCAAATATTCCAAATAATTTATTACATTAAATTAGGCTTTTTTACGCTGTTCATTTGTTATCGTTGCAGCTGAAGCTAGCGGTTAGCTCGCTAAGCTAAGCTACGTTTTTTTTCTTACCATGATAGCTGTGGATGTTTTCTTCATGGAAGAAATATCATGAGATCACCGCTGCGAGTTCCTCCTCACCAGCAAAAAAAGGCTGCTGGCAAATTAAACAAGATGTTGAAAAGAGAGACATTTCTCTTTAGTGAGCACACAGTAAGTGTCTGTTTCTGTTAAAAACACAGGCGTTGTGTTGGACAGACCTGACATGGGTCCTCCTGGCAATATTTAGCAGCCCGATTTCCGCCTGCGTAAAACTGACATATTTGACTAGTCATAATTATAATTCAAGATATCTTCTACGTAATTATGACTAGTCAAAATGTGAATTCTAGATATCTTAAATAGAAACGCCGTCCACATGATAAAATATTTAAGATATCTTGAATTCATTTAAAGATATCTTAAAAGGAATTTTGACTAGTCATAAATACAGTTCTAGATATCTGAAATTGATTTATGACTAGTCATATTAGTTATTTAAGATATCTTGAATTACATTTTGACTAGTCATAAATACATTTTGACTAGTCATAAATACATTTAAGATATCTTAAATGATGACGTAATTAAAGATATCTGTAATTGTAATTATGACTAGTCAGAACTAAGATCGAGATATCTTGAAAGCTAATTATGACTAGTCAAAATTAAATTAGAGATATCTAGAATTGTATTTACGACTAGTCAAAATTCATTTCAAGATATCTTAAATTGAAGCCTCCATTCAACTCAATGGAAAATCTGACGTCATTTTGACTAGTCAGAATGTAATTAGAGATATCTCAAATAGGAATTTTGACTAGTCAGAATGTAATTCAAGATATCTTAAATAGCTATTATGACTAGTCATAATTCAATTTCAGATATCTGGAATTGAAGTGGCCTGAATCCGATTTAATGTTAAAAGGGCTTGCCATATAATGCATGCTTACATTTCAATGCTGATGACAAAGTTGTTTATTGTCGAGCTAAAACAGTTGCTAAGGTTTTCCAGCTTTTGCAATTTGCCTTTGACATCATCCAGTCAGATTTGGTACATCTCAAACTTGTCCTAAATGCCAATAAAACCAAAGGGATGCTTTTTTTCAAACTGGAAGTTGGTCCCAGCAGTTCTTCTTCTGATTTTATCTTCAAATGGTGTCCCTATTGAGTTTGTTGATTCCTATAAATATTTGGGTATCTCAGTCACCTCGCATCTCTCTTTTAATCTTCACGTCGAAAACCTAGTAAGGAAATTAAAAGTTAAATTGGGTTTCTTTTTCAGAAACAGATCCTGTCTAACTTTGAATGCTATAAAACATATTCCCTGGATGCAAATAACCCTGCACTGCTGGTGATGTTAGACCTCTCAGCAGCTTTTGACACCGTCGACCATCAGGTACTAATCAACCGCTTGTCTCAGCAGGTTGGCCTCCAGGGAGCTGTGCTTGAGTGGTTCAAATCTTACCTGTCTGGGAGAACTTTTTCTGTCATGATAGGCGATCTGTCCTCCTCTTCATCAACCCCTCTGACCTCTGGCGTACCACAGGGATCTATTCTAGGGCCAGTCCTCTTCTCTCTTTACATGCTGCCATTAGGATCAATCATTGCACGTCATAACCTGTCTTTTCACATGTATGCAGACGATTTACAAATCTATCTGCCAGTCACTCCCAACCCCTCACCCAGTTCAAACACTCTTGTCAACTGCTTAAATGACATTAAGCACTGGCTCTCTCAAAACTTCCTCCACCTAAACACAGATAAAACTGAATGCATTTTATTTGGTGCACCTGATGACACCAACAACATCCTTCCCAGTCCCAGTGTTGGTTTTCCCCTCCCCCACTTCAACCCGGTGGTCAGAAATCTTGGAGTGCAGCTTGACTCCAACTTAAAGTTTGATAAACAGATCAGTTCTGTTGTCAAGACCAGCTTTTTCCAGCTCCGTCTGCTCTCTAAAGTCAAGTCATTTCTCAGCCGTGGTGATCTGGAGAAGGCCATCCATGCCTTTGTGACCTCCAGACTTGATTATTGTAATGCTTTGTATGTTGGTATTAATCAATCCTCCATCTCCCGTTTACAGCTTGTACAGAACTCTGCCGCGCGCTTTTTGACCAACACACGAAAATATGAACACATCACTCCTGTCCTGTCCTCTCTACACTGGCTCCCGGTTCAGTTCAGGATACAGTTCAAGCTGCTCCTGTTTGTTTTCAAAGCTCTGAATGGACTTGCACCTCTCTACATCTCAGAACTTTTGAAAGCCCATCAGCCCGGCAGAGATTTACGATCTGCCAGTCAACACCTGCTGGAGGTGCCTCGCTCAAGGTACAAACAATGGGGAGACCGGTCATTTTCTGTTGCCGGCCCAAAAGCCTGGAACAGCCTCCCCCTTGAGCTGCGTGCCACCTCTGATCTGACTCTGTTCAAAACCAGACTGAAGACCCACTTGTTCAAAAAAGCTTTCAGTGTGTAACTTTTATTACTTTTGGTATTTTAGTATGTAGCATTTTTTATTTCCATTGCCTTTTTATTTCCACTTGTTCAAAAAAGCTTTCAGTGTGTAACTTTTATTACTTTTGGTATTTTAATATGTAGCATTTTTTATTTCCATTGCCTTTTTATTTCCACTTGTTCAAAAAAGCTTTCAGTGTGTAACTTTTATTACTTGTGTTATTTTAGTATGTAGCATTTTTTATTTCCATTGCCTTCTTTTATTGCTGTTGTTTCTTATTCTATTTTCATTGATTTATTGTTCCAGTTTATTCATCTTTTTATCCTGTTAAGCACCTTGGTCAATGCAAGGCATTGTAGGAAGGTGCTATACAAATAAAGTTTATTATTATTATTATTATTATTATTATTATTATTATTATTATTATTATTATTATTATTATTATATTGTAACTGCTACTTTCCTTCCCTCCATTGACTACGGTGACATCAGGGGTGCTCATTACGTCGATTGTGATCTACCGGTCGATCGCGGAGGCAGTACTAGTATATCACAGCGTGACATAAAAAAAATTGTCAGCCTATCAAACATCCCGTCAATTGATTGACATACAGGGCAACCAATCAGATGACAACTGAATTTTGAGCTTTAGCCTATCAAACATCCTGTCACTTGATTGACATACAGGGCAACTAATCAGATGATGAGCTTTAGCTCATGCTAAAAACAATGGCACAAAGCACAACAAAACATACAAGCGAAAACAATCAGCGAATTACCTCAGATTTTAAGCACTTGCTAAAACATGAGTGAGAAACCTGGACCAAGTAAGAAGGCAAAAACGTATCACTTCCACTTGGACTTTTTTTTCTCAGTCATTTTTCACTCACCAAACTTCAAAAGCGAAAGCTGCTACTGAAGCATCGTTCCAGGTGAGTCACGCCAGGTGTTTTGTTTTTTGAATGTCCAGAGGACCAGACTAAGCTTTTTTAGATGTGACATTAGTATTGATCCTCAGCATTTTTTATAATTATACTTTATTTATAAAGCCCTTTAAAACAAACACAGCTACAACAAAGGGCTGTTAATATAAAACAATTTAAACTAATCATCACATCTTTTACTCTTTTAAATAAATTATTTTTCAGATATTTCATCATTGCTTCTTTCATGAGCTCCACACCTGAAAATGCGTCATGAGCAGGGGTCTGCAACCTGCGGCTCTGGAGCCACATGTTGCTCTTTGGTCCCTTTGCAGCAGCTCTTTAGAGCTTTGACTAAAACTAACATAAAACTGAATTTTATAAAACGTTGTACAAAAAAAAAAGAAAAAAAAAAGACTACCAGCAGTTTTAGCAGATTCTCTGTCATTTCCTTTGCAAATATGTGGCTAGCTAGTACTAATACACAGAGTAAATTATACTCACTTTAACTTTATGATATAAGTAAGCTCCATTTACCAAAGTACTCAATTACTACACAACCTAAAAAAATTGCATAAGCCTGCACAGTTTTTTTTTAATTGGCAAAAAAAAATCATTTAAGAATCCAGTCTTCTGTGATATACTTGTGGCCTGGATATGGGCACCAGTGACCCCATGCACTTGAAAAGGAAGAAACAGATAAAGACAATCAATGGATGGATGGATGGATGGATGGATGGATGGATGGATGGATGGATGGATGGATGGATGGATGGATGGATGGAATGCTGTCTTTTGTCTTAAAATGTAAAAATATTAAAAAATGTTAACCATTGGATGGTTTTAGTTTTATAATTTCACGCCTACTGGCCAAAAAGCCTCTTCTAACAAACTTAAAGTGGCCCACGGGCCTCCAGTTGATAATGACAATTGTAGCAGGTCCTGCGGCTCTGGACCTGTTTAATTTAGTGAACGAAGGGGCAGAAATGGCTCTTTTGATCGAAAAGGTTGCAGACCCCTGCTCACGAGAAACATCTGCCTGCTCAAAGCTGCTCTGACATTCTTCTGTCTGTTGTGAACCACCAGGGGGCTAGTTAGCATTGAACAGTGGTGGGCACAGACCGCTAGATAGCGCTAAAGCGCTAATCCGCTTACAGTGGACCTAAACTTTTTGTCAGCGTTTTTGTGGTTTGACTAACTTTTATAATTCATAAGCGGATTTGTGCTATTTTTATTTAAAATGCAGTACCGCTAATAACTAATTATCTATCAGTAAAAACCAATAAACTTATTTACAAGCTCTTATGCTGGCTCCGTAGCTGCTTGTTTTACCTTTTTCCCCTCCCTCACCGTAAAGAGCAGAGAGGAGGGAGGGTTGGAGGGGGAGGGAGCAGAGCGGAGAACAGACTCGGATCTACCATGTGCCTGGGGATCCCATTTCAGCAGGGGCCCCGGCCCCGCCCCGCCCCGGCCAGTCACCTACATCCCTAACATTGATCCTGCTTGTTAATGTACATTTAACATAAAAATAATTATAGTTACGATGAAAACGATCATTAAATACGCAATACAAAAACCGGTCGATTTCTTTATCCCCCTACTAAAAATGGACTATTCCATCTTGACATCTTCCGGGTCAGAGGTGAACTCGGAGGCTAATTCTGTGGCTAGCTGATTGTGCTGGGTTTCTTGGATAAATCCGCAGAGAACCCCGCTGTTTCAAGCCAAATTAACGCGGCCGGAGGATTTTATTGTGTGTTTTGTGTCGACCACTCGACGGTGAGTCGTTAGTTTTATGTATTTTAGTTACTTTTCATTAAATCTGTTGACTACCTATAGAATGTTGACATCTTCCGGGTCAGAGGTGAACTGGACGCTAACTCTGTGTCTAGCTGGTTGGTTGTGCTGGGTTACTAATGGATAAATCCGCAGAGAACCCCGCTGTTTCAAGCCAAATTAACGTGGCCGGAGGATTTTATTGTGTGTTTTGTGTCGACCACTCGACGGTGAGTCGTTAGTTTTATGTATTTGGGTTACTTTTATGTATAAATGCGGTGGCGACACACCCGTGTATTTGAGATTTAAAAGTGGTTTTAGGGATTAAAAGATCATTCTCTTTTTTGTTAATTTTGTGGCCGAATAGAATATATGTACGTAAAGTATTAAATAAATCCTTTGATTTTTGTAATTTCATCCTTTTAGGATCATTTTAGTTACTTTTCAGTTGGCAGTGTAGTGCAAATATTGCATAACGCTGCCGGCTACCAATTGTCGAATATAAATAGCGGATTAGATTAGCTTCCCCTAATTTTCATAAGACATTTGTGCTTTTGAAATTGTGGACCTAAAAAAATTAATAAGCGTTTTAGAAATTGTGGAACAAATTTTTTGATTAGCGTTGCCCACCACTGGCATTGAAGCTAACATGTTAGCTGATGAACTGTTGCTCCTCGTTGTGTTTTGCTAATACCTCATGTGGTGCCTGCGGGCAACCACGTTGGTGACCCCTGATTTATTATATGTGTTGTGCAATATTGGCTTATAGTTATGCAAGGTACTGTACATAAACATACATTGTACATGAAAATAATCCTTAATACATTTGAACATAATTATATGTTTTGCATTTTTGTATTGGTAGATCATTTTGCCTTGGTTGTTTTATAAGTAGCGCACATGCTGAAAAAGTGTGAGCACCCCTGATTCACATGAATGCTCCTATGCACTCTGTAGATGTTGGACATTGTCTTAGTGCACCATATCATGGTGCACTAAGATTCATAACTGGCTGTAACAACCGTACCCATCATTGCACCCTGTATTCACTGATAAACTGGTCATCATTACCTTCACACAGACTCTCCCACTGGTACATTTTCATCTGTAAAAAATTGTTTTGGTTTGTTGCCTTCATACATCTCCTCCTACATGTGACTGAGTGAGTGCAGCTGCCCTGTGCGCTCTCAGGACATTATTACCTGCAGTGTTCCCTCATTGCAGACAGAACTAGGCAAAAGGGTCTTCTCCTACTCCAATCCTGTTTCCTGGAATACCTTGCAAAATGGTAAATGATAAATGGAGCTTACTTATACTGTATAGTGCTTTCCAGCCCCCTATGAGGGCCCCAAAGTGCTTCACAGTACCAGCCATCCACCCATTTATACACACATTCATACACTGGTAGCGGCAGACTACCATGCAAGGCGCCATCCAGTCCTACCGGGAGCAACTCGGGGTTAAGTGTCTTGCCCAGGGACACAACGAGGTATGCAGTGACTGGGGATCAAAACCCGGACCTTCTGGTCCTGAGTCGGCTGCCCTGCCTCTACACCATCTCGGCCCCACAAAAAGATCAGAAGGTCTCAACCTTGACCTCTCATAGTGGCTTTAAACATCTGTTAATACCCTGATGCATGCTCAATAATCCAGGTAGAAAAATCTAAAAAAGCTAAGTCTGGTCCTCTGGACATTCAAAAAACAAAACAAAACAAATTAAAAAAAACTAAAAAACCTGTAGAAACGTTTCGTCTTTCGTCTTTCGGACGAAAGACGAAACGTTTCTACAGTTTTTTTTTGCACAGACTTAGCTTTTTTAAACATCTGTTAAGTTCCTGGCAAAAACCAACGCAGTCATGTTCGTGTTTTAGTTTTCTACACCGCCTTATAATCTAGCAGTTTTTTTTTGTTTTTGTTTGTTTTTTGCTACTTTTCCTTTTGACTGTCCTTTTGGTTGCCATTTTATTTTAATTTGGAAAAATAAAAAAATAAAAACATTTGTATGCCTCTTTTATGATTGTTGTTGTTGTTATCCACCGTTGACATCACTCTTTGTTAAAGAAATCAGGTCTCTCTTGTAAATGAGTCCCTGAGGCAATGGAATTAACGTGTATGAATAAAGGTTGAATAAATACATTCCATCCATCCAAACAATCATACATTCATCCATCCATCCATCCCTCCATATGTACATGCATCCATCAATCCATCCATCCATCCATCATACATACATACATACATACATACATACATACATACATACATACATACATACATACATACATACATACATACATACATACATACATACATACATACATACATACATACATACATACATACATACATACATACATACATACATACATACATACATACATACATACATACATACATACATACATACATACATACATACATACATACATACATACATACATACATACATACATACATACATACATACATACATACATACATACATACATACATACATACATACATACATACATACATACATACATACATACATACATACATACATACATACATACATACATACATACATACATACATACATACATACATACATACATACATACATACATACATACATACATACATACATACATACATACATACATACATACATACATGCCCCAATTAAAGCATTAATTGTGTTCCTGTTGTTCAAAATTTACAATATAATATATAATATAAATATTATATTGTATTATTATTTTATTCATACAAAATATAATACAAAATACTATATTTCAGAGAAAAGTATTTTATTTTCATGCACTGAACAGCTAATCTAAATTACTTTTTCTCGCATTATACTTTTCTCACCTCATTAGTTTACAATACATTTGTAAATTTTAAGGTTGTTCTGTTTTTCATTCATCAGCTACCAGCACAAAGAAGTCACCTCGAAGTACACAATGTGTGTTGTGGTGTGAAGGAAGCTATGGGGGGAGCTATTCTATTATCCTGTCTGCTGAAATTATGGCTCTAGACATGTCTGAGTTCGAAGTAAGTGGCATCAGAAAATCCTGCAAGACAGCACATAAGTGTTTTCTTTTTCCACATAAAATGCATAATAATATTTTATGATCTTAGGGAGTTTTTACTGGAGTGTTGTCCTTGTGGTTCCTTTATGACAACCATAAAGCAAAATAAAAATAAATAAATAAAAAACGTTGTGAGAACAAGCCTGAACATTAAAAGATAATATATTGTTTAGTGTGAAGTCCAGGACATGACATTAAATTTTACATTTTCAGACATGAACCTGGTTTGGTACAGGGAAATTTAATTTAGATTATTATTATCAAACCCTTTCATAAGAAAAGGCCTTTCAGGAAACTGAAACTTGTTTACAGAACAATTTAACTTATAATACAGAATGGAACTAACATAACTCAAGTCAAACATCAAAGTCAAAGTCAACTTTATTGTCAGAACTGCAATATGTACAGGACATACACAGGATTGAAATTGCGTTTCTCTCAGTCCCTCGGTGCATAACATAATCTTTGGTTTAAAATTTAAATTTTTTATTGACGTTAGCTTTTGTAATAAAACGAATTTATTGGTACCACTTTCCTACCCATACCTATGGTTACAAGCTAAGGGTAGTGACCGAAAGAATGATACTGCGGATACAGGTGGTTGAAATGAGTTTCCTCTGCAGGGTAGTTGGACTCTCCCTTAGAGACAGGGTAAGAAGTTCAGTTATCAGGAGAGACTCAGAGTAGAACCACTGCTCCTCCACATCGAGACAAACCAGTTGAGGTGGTTCGGGCATCTGATGAAGATGCCCCCTCGGCGCCTCCCTAGGGAGGTGCTTTGTATGACTGGAGGAAGGCCCCGGGGAAGACCCAGGACACCCTGGAGAGATTATGTCTCTCGGTTGGCCTGGGAGCGCCTTGGGGTCCTCCCAGAACAGCTAGGTGGCTGTGGAATTTTTTTAAATATACAATATTAGTTGTAGATACTTATAATCCAGTGATAAAGTACAATATTATATGCTAAAGAAATAGGTTTACAAATACTTATTGTGCTTACAAGGTAGTAACTTAGTCTGAAATGTTTAATATAACATCTCTAGATGAAATATACAGTACAGTATAGGTGAACAGCCGTGGCTCATTATATGGCAAGAAACTGGTCAGTTTTGTCTCTGTCACCCTTAATTAAAGTTGCAGTATGTAGCTTTTTTTATAAACATATTTCTTCTCTCTGTGACTATTTTTTGACAGAGTGATGTTAAACAGGTAATCTTTGAGAAATACTATATTCCTCTGGCGTCACCCGGTGGTTAAAATAGCATTTATAAAAACCAGAGCGGGCCGTGTTTGACCAGCCAATAAAAACAGAGTTATTTTCATGAACGAGCTTCCCCCGCCCTCCCCCCGCCTCTCCCAGCTGCAGCGCGCAGCCGGGCACGCTCCCGTCTCAAACAGTAGCTGTTTCAAGATGGCGGAGGTGGCGAGAGCTTCGAGTGCTCAGGATTGCCAAGCGATGCAGAGTTAGCAACTTTCCTGCTTGAAAAGTAAGTGTCTTTGCTTGAATCATGTGATAGCGCAAATGCCATGTTATTATCTACAACAGGCTAAAACCGTTTTCCGGCCTACAGCTGACGTGATGCTAATGGCAGCAGCTAACTCATTCAACCTCAGTATTGTTTCGATACGTACATTTAGTTATCCTAACTTATTGTATTGTGGATCAGCAAGCAGATATGATGAAAGTACTGTAACTGCGCTGTCTGTGTAAGAGATGCATGATCACAACAACTAGCAATTAGCATATTGTCTGCAGATCATTTGGTGTTCATAATCTAAAAGTCTGTTAGTTGTACTACACAATATATGTTGTTGATGCATACATCTCAACCTCTTTGGACGTTTACCTGTATAAAGGGCCTCAAAAATCATTAATTTTTGGAATAAAATCTGTAAAACTTGCGGTGGGGTGGACGAGTTTGCTGCGGACATGAGCCTGCAGTGAAGCAGGATGAAAGGAGAGCGTAAAAAGTTCAAATTTTACTTCTAGCAGCAGAACAGGATGGAAGATGGCTGTTTGATGCTATTTTTTAAATCATCCTAAATGCTTTGATATGTTAGATAAATTTGTCATTGTGTGATAAATGTGTTGAAAAGAATATCTGATTATTGTTTGAACTACATTATATGTTTTTATGCAGAGATGATGACTTTGGGGAAGGTCTCAGAAGTGAATTTGGGGAGACTCCCATTCAGGTTTTGGAAACAAGGTAAGTAAGGGGAAAACATATTTATGTCAAGATTATTTTATGGTTTGCACTGCAACTAATATAACTGTGATCATAATATTATTACACAATTTTAAAATGTAGATGGTAAGGTTGTATGTCTAATATTGTTTATGAAATGTATTTCCACCAGATATTACGGTAGGCAGAAACAAAAACCAAAGTTTAATAGTTGTTTTTATATAATCCATCCATCCATCCATTTTCTTCCTCTTATCCGGGGTCGGGTCGCGGGGGTAGCAGCCTAAGTAGGGAGGCCCAGTCTTCCCTCTCCCCAGCCACTTGGAGCAGCTCCTCTGGGGGAATCCCAAGGCGTTCCCTGGCCAGCCGAGAAACATAGTCCCTCCAGCGCGTCCTGGGTCTTCCTCTGGGTCTCCTCCCGGTGGGACATGCCCGGAACACCTCACCAGGGAGGCGTCCAGGAGGCATCCTAACCAGATGCCCGAGCCACCTCAACTGGCTCCTCTCGATGTGGAGAAGCAGCGGCTCTACTCCGAGTCCCTCCCGGATGACTGAGCTTCTCACCCTATCTCTAAGGGAGAGTCCAGACACCCTGCGGAGAAAACTCATTTCAGCCGCTTGTATCCGAGATCTCGTTCTTTCGGTCATAACCCAAAGCTCATGACCATAGATGAGGGTGGGAACGTAGATCGATCGGTAAATTGAGAGCTTTGCCTTTTGACTCAGCTCTCTCTTCACCACGACAGACCGGTACAGCGCCCGCTTCACTGCGGATGCTGCACCTATCCGCCTATCGATCTCACGCTCCAGTTTTTATATAATGTATTTCTTTATTGTTATGGCTTTTCTGTGCTGCAATTTTAGTGGACATAAAATTAGAATAATACAGATGCACAATATTGACAATAAATATCTTTGAAGCTTATTTTTTTATTATTTTATTTTTCTAACCGCGTCACAGAAAATGTACAACTTTATAAATTTAAGAATTTTTAAAAAGATGACTTAATTAAAATTCTGTGTTCATGTATAACATACACTTGCACTGAACGTACGTATTTTAGTGCGTGTTAAAAATATGATTTTGTCTATACTTTTGAGTTAGTCTCATTAACTTTTATTGAGAGAATTTATTGTACTGGTTCCCAAGTACATGTTTCTTTATTTCATGATCAAACTTGATTATTGTTGCTTTAATAAAATATGTAATGTGTTTCCTCAGTATCAATGTTAGTTTGTTTTTACGTTTATATTTTTTTTGTTTCAGTATGTCTTCGCTAGACATTACGACGACAATGATGAAAGTGACTTGTTATTGCATGTTCTCTCCGTGCATGCGTGGGTTTTCTCCGGTTTCCTCCCACAGTCCAAAAACATGCATGTTAGACTGATTGGTAACTCTAAATTGACCCTAGGTGTGAGTGAGACAGGTCTCTCTTGTAAATGAGTCCCCGTGGCTCAACGAGGCTAGCCTGTATAAATAAAGGTTGAATGAATGAATGTTCTTCTTCCCCAGGTTGTCAGCGCTGTCCTGTTGATGATGATGGTGGTGGTGGTCCCACAGACAGCAGCAAAGCCACACAGGAAGTCCTTTGAAGGTTTAGCAGAAGAAACGGTCCCTCTGCGTTTGGACCCAAACAATTTAGTTCCCAGCCTAAAAGTCAGTTCTTTGGCCAGCGACTCCATCTCACCGTGGACCTACAAGTGAGGCTTCAGCTCCTCAGTGTGTTGTCCTTCATGAAGCTCAGAGTCCTGTTAACAGTTTTTGTCTCCTCTCTGTCCTCAGCATCTCCAGGGATGACAACATGTTCCCTCATGCGCTGTCGCAGGCTCACTGTTTGCTCAAAACCTGCCTGGACCACCAAGGACTGGAGGACGGGGGCCTGGAGTCCCGTCCCATTCTGCATCAGGTGCTGGTTCTGAGGCGAGTCAAGACGCCAGGGCCAGGCACAGCTACCACTACCGCCTGGAGTCCAAACTCATCTCAGTGGGTTGCACCTGCGTGAGACCGAAGGTGATCAACCAGCACTGAGGACTGACCCATGGAGACCAGATGAAGACCATCTCCACGCGGGGTGTCCTCCAAAGATCTGTGGCAGGGTGTGGCCTTGGGGCAATTTCAATCCCAAAAATCCTCAATTAAAAGAAAAGAACTTTTAAACGAGTTGATGAAGTTTATCAATGAACCTTAATTTTTTATGTATATATACTGTATATATATATATTCATTCATTCATTCAACCTTTATTTAGTCAGGTAAATCTCATTGAGCCTCGAGGGCTCATTTACATAAGTGACCTGCTACTAACTAAAGAATGATGAACAGCAATGGTAGAATTTCTGTTCATCATTCTACATCATATATATATATATATATATATATATATATATATATATATATATATATATATATATAGATATATATATATATATATATATATATATATATATATATATATATATATATATATATATATATATATATATATATATATATATATATTATATATATACACAAATGAAAGAGTGGAGATCAGGTGGTTCTCTATGGACTTTAGATGTTTGGACAAGCTGACAATCTGGAGAAGCTGCACATATTTATTGACCTGACCCACTAAGTGAAGACCAGATCAGTCACCTGGGCCCTGCTTGCTGTTCTGTTGCCCTGAAGGCTGCAGGTTTGGAAGAATTTGGAGTTAATTAAGTTCTGTTTAATTTCTGTCCAGTTTTATTAAAAAGTTATTTAAATCAAACTAAGTACACAACAGAGTATTTAACATCAGGGTGGATGCTCAGTGCTTTATTTATGGTTATTTAAGTCTGCGTTATGTAACGGTTTGATGATCCTTGTCACATATTTATTTAGGTTTTTTGTGTATTTATTGTCTAAATAAATAAATAAAAAAGATTTTGTCGCTGTGTTCTTTCAAATAGAAAATTATTTCACTGCATGTTCATGAAGAATAAGACAAAGCAACAGTACTGTTCATCCAATCATCATTTTAATGTTTGCATGAAAACATGGTGACTATGAGAACATCCTGTGTTCCTGGGTTCCTCTTCTTCGGACGTAGAAGTACACCTCTGGGTGTAAAATCCTCATCGGAAGCCCATCGACAATGTTTCAAAACTGCATAACACAGATAAAATGTAACACAAAGTAAGAGCTACACATAACTTATTGAAAGGGTTATACATAATTTACGATACTTTATTACAAATACGCAAAGATTTGAGAAGCAAATAGTCTATCCTTACCGGTGTTTTGACTGAGCCGACGCCATTACAACTGTGTTTACAAGCATGCGCGTTCACGAGACAGCCAAGCTGTGGAGGAGGAGCTAAGGAGGCGGAGTTGCAGGTCACCCAGAGTGCAAGGGGGAGGAGGGAGAACGGTCTCTGTTCAAAATTTTTCTAAGTTTCAGGGCTTTGCAGAAATCGCAGATAGTACCTTTAATGTGATTCTCAAATGTAAGATTGGAGTCCATTTTTATTCCAAGATTAGTAACAGAGGTGGAGAGGGGGATGTCTTGTCCAGAAAAGGAAAGTCTTGTTATAGGAGATGTTTGTACCTGGTGAGGGGTGCCAATCAGTATGGCCTCAGTCTTGGAGCAGTTTAATTGAAGAAAGTTCTGATTCATCCATGCCCTAATTGCCTCCAGGCAGGCAGAGAGGGCAGTGAGTGAAGATGGAGATGACAAGGTGGAAGATGAGGATGCTCCAGTCCTGATGTAAAGCTGTGTATCGTCGGCATAACAGTGAAAAGAAATGTTGAACTGATTAATAATTTGACCTAAAGGCAGCATGTAAAGGGAAAACAGCAGGGGCCCCAGAACCGACCCCTGAGGGACACCACAGGAGACACAAACTGTCTGGGACGTGGCGTTGCCAAGACTAACACATTCCAGCCTATTGGAGAGGAAAGATTTGAACCAGTCCAGGACTGTGTCGCAGAGACCGACCTCCACATGAAGACGGTGGAGGAGGATATTATGGTCCACAGTGTCGAAGGCTGCAGTGAGGTCAAGGAGGACAAGGATGGAGGGAGAGCCAGTGTCAGCAGCCAAGAGGACATCATTGGTAACCCTCAGCAATGCAGTCTCTGTACTGTGAGCTGCCCTAAATCCAGACTGGAACTTCTCATACAGGGAGTGTTGTTGTAGGTGGTCCTGCAGCTGAGCAGCAACAGCTTTTTCCAGCACTTTAGACAGAAAAGGGAGGTGTGAAATTGGGCGGTAATTAGAAAAAATGTCGGGATCCAAATTAGATTTTTTCAGAAGAGGCCTAATGATGGCGGTTTTTAGAGGCAGTGGAACATGACCAGATTGTAGAGACTGATTTATTATTTGAGTGATAAGTGGGCCTATTGCAGAATGATTGGTTTTTATGAGAGAAGAGGGGAAAGGATCCAGGGCGCAGGATGAAGGCTTCATTTTCTTGATGATGGCCTCCACCTCACTCTGAACAACTTCGTCAAAGCTGTTTAGGGTCCCAGAATGCAGACGGGTGGGTGGCACACTGAGAACGGGGAGGTTGTGGAGCTGAGATCTGATAGTGTCAACTTTGGTTTTAAAAGATGAAAGAAACAGGTCACATTTTTGAGCAGAGTCCTCAAGAGTTTGCTTAATGGGATTAAGCAGACGAGTGATTGTGGAGAAGAGCTGTTTAGAGTTTCCAGGGCAGGTGTTGATGATGTTAGAATAATATTTGGAGCGTGCTTCTTTAAGAGAATAGGCGTATGCTTTCTGATGTTCTTTATATGCCTGCTTATGCACAGACAGACCAGATGATTTTACACGTCTCTCAATAGCACGGCCAGTTGCCTTCATCTTGCGCAGCTCATCAGTGTACCAAGGAGCTGAGCGCGAGAAAGACACCAGTCTTGTCTTTAAGGGGGCGTGTAGGTCCAGGAGCTCCCGAAGAGATTGGTTGTAGTAATCCACAGAGTCATCTGCAGAAGGATGATTGACAGCGGTCAGGGTGTGAAGATCAGCAGACAGAACATCAAGGGAAATGTTTTTAAGGTCACGGAACTGGATGGGTCGTTTTGGATTTGAAGCAGGCGAAGATGAAGGCACTTCCAGGGAGATGACCCTGTGGTCTGAGACACCCAGGTCATATACAGATAAGTTATTGATGAGTACAGTGTCTGTAATCACCAAATCCAGAGTATGCCCCCTGCTGTGCGTAGGGGCGTCAACATGTTGAGTGAGATTAAGAGAGTCCAGAAGAGACTTAAAATCTGTTGCCAGAGGTGAAGAAGAATTGTCCACGTGGATATTTAAGTCGCCAAGAAAAATAGTCTTCACAGGGGAGGTGCAGAAAAAAGTGAGAAGGTCATGCATCTCTGAGTTAAATGAAACATGCGGTTTGGGAGGTCTATAAATTAATATAACATTCATCAGGAGTGGGGCTTTGAAGCTGAAAGCCAGACATTCAAAAGAGGAAAAGTCCTGAGAAGACAGATGAGACAATTTTAAATTACTGCGATAAATTACAGCCAGACCACCACCGCGGCCAGTGCTGCGGGCTCTCTGCAGATAACTGTATCCAGAGGGACACGCCTCATTCAGAGAACTGAACACCTCTGGTTGGTGCCACGTCTCTGTAAGACACATGAGGTCCAAGTCCTTCTCCAGAATGTGATCATGAATTAAACATGACTTGTTGGAAAGAGACTGCACATTGAAAAGTTCTAATTTAATACCAGTTGGAATAGGAGCTTTTTGAACCGGTTTAAGCAGACTGAAGTCCACTCCACGTTTTCCTCGCCACTTCGTGCGCAGAGGACTACAAAGGCCTACAGACGCAGCGTTCTGATGACGCCATCGAGGTGCGACACGTCTCTCAGTCCAGACAGCACTAATCGAATCAGAGTTCGCTTGAGAAAAAACAGTTTTCTTTCGAGAGCTTCTATGGATGTAACGAGGTCTACGCAGAAGTCCCAGTTGTTTGATGGTGGAAATAGAAGGAGGAATGGAGCAGTTGTTAAGTTCAAACAACTGCGAAGCGGAATACGTCAACATCCACGAGCCGGAGGAGGCTAACACAGAGCTAGCCGCTAGCAGCAGGCCCACGGCTCCGAGAAAGATATACAAGAAGCAGAGAGATGTAACTCGAACGAGCATTACCTTGAAGGAGTACAGGAGAGAGTCCAGAACAGTCCAGAGGACACAGGAAGTTGAGAGAGGCAGCAGGTAAGCGAACAATAAGTGCAGCTACGTGATACTCGAAGCTAAATTCGTGTTGAAGCTAGCGGGAGCTAGCAGCCCCTACTAATATTAAAATTCCGGTTAGACTAGTAAAGTTTACTATCTAATGACTCCAGCAAACAAGTCAAATCTTGGCTTCGCCACGATCTCCCATCCTGAGCAAGCACAATGGCATCAGTGGAAAGGAAAAACTCCCTTTTAGAAGGAAGAAACCTCTAGCAGACCCAGGCTCAGGACAAGCGGTCATCTGCTTTGACCGGCAACTTATAATGTTTGCAGATCCACAACGCAGTCAGAAAAGACAGTTGCTCTAAAACTAACTAACTAAAACACAAAACTTAATCAAAGAAAGGTAGAAATGTCCACACAGGTGCTGTACACAGGCTTGCGCCTGCCGCACTCTGCGTTCAAGAAAGGTAGAAAAGTTCAAAGAAAGGTAGAAATGTCCGCGTCCGCTTGTACAGGTGCTGTACACAGGCTTACGCCTGTCGCACTCTGCAGTCGAGAAAGGTAGAAATGTCCAACAAGGCTCGGTGAAAAAAAACAGCAGAAAGTAATAAAAAAGGTTTCAAAAAGCAAAAAGTACGAGGAGCAGCGGCAGCCAAGGTGTGCCCGCGTCCACTTCCTCCACAGGTGCTCAGTCACTGACAGGTGCTCAGTCACTGACAGGTGCTCAGTCACTGACAGGTCATTTGCATGCGGGGTCTGTGTTGGTGATTAAAATATAGAGTAATCACGTTGATAACTAAGTATGCAATGGACCTGTCGCATTTTTTATCAAAAAAGGAGCTTGTGAACTTGTAGGGCACAGATGCACGAACGAGGCATAATTGATTAGCTAGCTAACAATGAACAAAATATCTATGCTATTGCTATCTGATGCTATCTGCGATTCGCGAGTGAACGGCTCCACCGAGGCGAAGATCTAATTTATACGGCTGGAGCTGCAGGGGGTGGGGCTATACTTAAGAAGACCGCGTGACGAAACGCGGTCACATTTAAAACACGCCTAAAAAATCCTGAAACAGACATATCTTTATACACAAGTTGATCTATAACTCCAAAATTAATTTATCTACAATTTTGAGACTTTTTACTCATTTACAACATTACAATTATGACATTTATAATGTTTATTGAAGAAAATATTGAAATTTACTTTACACGGTCTTTAAGAGACAATAAAACATTCTCATAAAAGTAGAATCAACATTTAACCCACAGCTTCCAATAAAAATACAAAGTGATATTGGGGTCAAAGGTCAGTTTGTCACTGAGAACAGTTCCTAGATATTTATATTGAAGCACCACCCCAACAGCATCACCATTACTGACCACAGGAGTGAAACTGAAGAGTGTTTTCTAAAATCAACAACCGTCTCCATTGTCTTAGAAACATTTAACTGTGAAAAGGAAGACTCACACGATTCAGTGAAGTCCCCAACCACATGCCCTGGGTCTGGCTCATCACTGCTGAGAAGGGACAGAATGACAGAGTTGTCAGCAAACTTTAAAATATGATGCTGTGAGAACTGGCTGCAACAATCATTTGTATATACAATTCATAAAAGGGGCAAAAGAACACAGCCCTGAGGGGAACCAGTAGAGGACAGAAGGACATCAGAGGTTTAGTCTTTACAAATCACAGGGAATAGTACTGTACAGTGGCTAGAAACACAACTACCAGTTAGCCCATAGTGCACCAGCGTCAAAGTGAAGTCCTCACTTTCAACACTTGCTGTTCTCTAGGGCGGACGTCTCCTCTCGGTCTCCGCTTTGCTTTTGCTTTGTCTTGTCTGTGAAACTGTCTGAGAGCCTCTCTTCTACAAAATCTTCTGAATCATAACTATGGACTTCAATTTGGCCAGTTGGTCCCTCAACACAACTTATAACATTTCTTCAACAAGAAGACAGGCTGTAGGTGAGCCAATTTGCCCTGTTGCATGCACACAGCTGGATATCTCATCGACTTGGAAGACTTGATGATGTGTCTCTGCTGTCATCTGTGGATCTTAAGGACGCATATTTAATTGGATTTATGATAACTGGTTCCTGCTTTTTAGATTTGGCTGGTTCCTGGTCTATCAACACACAAGGAAGACGTCGGCAGCAAATCTGGACCTGGTCAGGCTGCCTGCCTTACATGATGTCTTGGTTCATGTCTCTAGAACCCAGACTTTTGGCTGGATGGATCAGATCTCGGGGATTTTCTCAGGCACGTTCCATTGGTTTGGTCATTTTAATTTGGACATTTCGGAAGCGAGTGGACCGACACAGACTGAAGGTAGATGTCATTAAAGTTTTGCCTGTCCCCAAAACAATCGTGTTTATCTGACATTCGGCTCCCCGACTGGCCTTGCCAGGCCGTCTTATCTCAACACGCCTGTAGAAGTTTTGTAAACCAGATGCTCTCACCCTCCCAACCCTTCTACTGAGGAATTCCACAGACTTTTCAAAGGAGCCAAGCTGAATAAACATTCTGTTATCATTTCAGGACTCTGGATTCGCCTCTGGCCGTCCTCGGCAGCCCCCCCCCGCCCCCACCCCCCGAGTGTGCACAGATCTCTCCAGAGGGAACTACTTTATATGAACTGAGTGTTTTTTATCTGAACCCTGCACTACCTCAGCGGGCTGGCTGCTCACCACCTTTGAGTACTCCACCCCCCGTCCCCCCTCTGCGTAATGTCTACGTCTTTATGTGCTTGTGTGCTAGATTTTTTTTCATTACCACATTTTTGACCTTCAAACAGAGGTCATAAATGTGTTAGGAATTTTTTTGTCTAACCCTGTGTGTCATTTTTCACCACTTTTATTGTCTGTCCAACAGATCTCACTTGTAAATGAGTCTTCGAGGCTCAATGTGACTTATCTGTTTAAATAAAGGTTGAATGAATCTACTGACTTTTATACTTCCGAAGCTCATTAGGTGAATGGTCCACAGATGTGTACTTGTTGGCGCTATCTAGTGTCTTGAAGCTGCAGGAAGAAAAAAAAACTGGAAACTCCCACAAAGGCATTGTGATGTGAAGTTCTTCATCCAATACCAGTTTGTGAGGAATTTTAGGAGATTCCCAGCTAAACTAAATTACACAATAATCATCTTTCAGTTCGTGAGGTGGAATAAAAGTCACTTGAGAGAGGTTCTGTTGCATCAAATAAAAGATTCACATATTGAGCCGATTAAAGGTAAACATAAATTTACAAGTGAGTGAAAATTTAACGACAGTGAATTAAAATCTGGTTAGAAGATACTGCACTTTTTATTTCAGTGAGAAGTTAATCTGAATATTGTTTCAGTGAATACTTAGTCTGAGTCGGATCACTGACAGAGACTGCTGTCTTTTTGGGAGGTATGGAGTGGTTTCATCATTATTAGGTGAGCCATGAGCACAAGATGAGGGGAGCCCTTTCACTCCAAAGTCTGCTCGCTCAGATTGAGTTCAAGACCTGAAAGTCAGTCGAGAGAACCCCAGCCGAGGCAGCTAACAACACTCAGAACATCTCTTTTCACCCTAATTTATTTCAAAAGAAACTTTTTTGGTTTACTTAAAACGAGTTATTTGTATTCTTTTCCATGCTTAAAAAGAGAATTTACTGCAGACAAATAAATAAATAAATAAAATGTCAAATTAGTGTCAAAAACAGTTTGAGTTATGTTTTAATTGGGATCATTTGCAGTAAACACTTTCTCCTGCATTTTTAATCACCATTAAACGTTGTGACTCAATCACCCATAACTATCATTATGGGTTCTTATTTCCATGTGATTAACTATAACTGAGACTTATTTTGCTTTTATCTTACTTAGTGTGGTTACAGTTACCTTTAATGCAACAAAAACAAGCATAAAATAAACACCTAATTTCTTTCAATGTGTGTTCTGCCAAACAAAACATCTGAAAAACAGAGGGAATATGTAACGTAACCTGCGTTCATAATCATTGTATGTTTTTAAAATGCTAAAAACAAACTTTTAAAACAGATGCTTGCATAATGAGGACAACTGATTTATGATTTGCATAAAGTCAATAAGTCAACTATTGCAGCAGGTGCTTGAATCTATTGAAACATGGCATATGTATTCTTTTTAAATGATAACTTTTTACAGCAGCTTGTCTGACTTCATGATCAATTGCAACTAAGATTTTTCTTTTCCATAAAATATCATTATTTAGTAATGCTGGTGTGTCCATGCACCCACATATTAAGAGAGCCAAACCTACATTTTACATGTCAGTAAATGAACTCTCAGACAGTTGTTTCCAACTAAACACTGGACTAAAACAAAGAACTTAACAGCCTCTTTCTACAGTGGCCCTTATAAGGTGTAAATTAATAATATTTGGAAAAAAAAGAAAAAAGAATGAAAGAAAGAATTACATTTGAAAAAACACAACAAAACAACAAAAACACAACTTTTGAAAAAATAAAAAAACAGAATTACATTTGAAAAAACAGAAGTACATTTGAAAAAAAACGGAAGTACATTAAGCCAAAGCAGAAGTGGTCAAAGCAGAAGTAAGTGGTCAAAAGTGGAAGTGGCCGGAATCACATTTGAAAAAAAAAAAAAAAAAGGACTGATATTTAATAAAACGGAATTACATTTGAAAAAATTGAAGTTATATAATTGTTGAATAATTCCATTTTTCTAATGTAATTCTGTCTTTTCAAATATAATTCTGTTTTATTCCTAATGTGATTCCAGCCACTTCCACTTTGGCCACTTCCGCTTTGGCTTAATGTACAGGTACTCCTATTTATTAGTTTTTTTTTTCAAATGTAATTATATTTTTTCAAATGTTGTTCATTTACACCTCAGAGCCACTGTATCTTTCACTTTAAGCACGATGCAAAGACGTTGGTCATGGTGAGGGTTAATACAGTACTCTGCTGGTCTGGTTGTAACTCCATTCATCAGAGCTGAGCCGACACCTTTGAACGAGCAGATTGCACCTGCTCACATCCATCTCCTGAGTCGCATCGCTCACCACTTGAACGTAAAGACCTGGCTGCAAAACATGGCAGCCTAGGTCTGCTGGAGTCTCCCCAGGTTTATTTGTAGATTCAGCCCTTGTTTGTTTCTGTGTAAGGAAGAGATGCTTAAACAATAAAGAAAAAAATCACAAATTAAAATCGCTATCCACTGAGTGTACAAAGTATATCATGAGTTGAAAAATAGCAATATATACTGTAAATGCATTATTTACTTATTTCTTTTTCAATTTCATTGAATATATATAGGAGATATAACCATCATTAAGTGTCTGAGAGCAGGTATATTTCAGAAAATGTAAGCTTTGTCCACAGTGTATATTTATTTTCTGTTTTTCTGTTTGGATGTGTAATTTATATCATAAATCAATACCAGCTGCTAGGAAGAATAACCTAAAGCTGTTTTGTTTGTTTTTATCAGTCTGAATACTTCTTTTTTTGATTTCCTCTGTAGAGAGAGTCATTGTGGCCTCATTAAGGAAAGTCCACCTAATAAAAGTTTAATTGTGCAGTAAACACATTATCTAAATGTAGTTGTGACTTGTTTTACTCATCTGCTGTGTCCAGTTTAGTGTGTTACAGCCTCTTTTTTTATAGTAACGATGCTGCTGACACCACAGTGAGTCTGATGTGTAGAAAATACAAACATTTAAACAAGTTACTTATTGCAAACTAACCTAATGTGGTAGGGAAATGAACGTCTGTTCATGCCTCTTTATGAGACAAACTTTATTTAGACGATCCAAGTTTAGAAAACTCCCGATCAGCGTTAAACGTAATAAGGCTCTCAGCCAAGATCAGCCAAAAGACAAAATGGAAATCAGCTGCAGAGCAAGCAATATTTATACACGGTTCAATAAATTTACCTCGGAAATAAACAGACTGCAACAAGTTCTTAAAAACGCAACCAGAACAGCAAGTGAACTCATTGGCTGCTATATTTATGTGCTTGGAATGGCAAAAAATACTCACAGCCGAGTGATTACTCAGACAAGATTGCTTCTGTAAGCGTGCAGGACACAGCTCAGTTCTGCGCTGCTCGCCGACATAATGAGCAGCTGCTGACAATAACGTCAGACGACACAAACTCACACCAGCCAGGAATGAAGCCAGAAACACCATCATGGGGTTCAGGGTGCTACATGCACCAGCTCAGCTGTAAACATACACGTGCTCACATTTATTACTGATGGAACTTCAGATGTCATGTCAGTGGATGGTCCTGGTTATTTTACCCACACAATACAGATTGGCACCGGTCAGTTTCCATCTGCTTCCTGAATTATAACCCGGCTCATTGGGCTGCAAACTTCACACATGAGATTTTTACAAAGAAACACCCAGAGCTGTGATATCTACTGCCAGGCTCACCAGTAATGTTTTATCTCCACACCTTCACAGATGTAGCAAATTAAGCCCATTAGGACAACAAAGCTGCACACCCCCCTCCCACCACCACACATACACTCTCTCTCTCTCTCTTGTACTACCATTACAAGGTCAACAAGGCTGTAGAAAGGTGCAACACGCACACAGTAATGGTAAGAGCTCTTTATCATTGGCTTGGATGTGTAACAGAATAGAGGATGAAAATACTGGAATCTGTACAATAATTTAACCAACATACTTTGTAAATATAAAGTATTGTACGTGCCACTGTACACGTCACACAGCCCTATAAGTTACATCAGTCCAAATATGTCTAAAGTGGAAAAAAACATAAGTACATTGTTTCACTGTATAGGTTGCATCTATTATGCGTCACTGCTGACAACCCGTAAATGTGACCCGATGTTGTGCCAAAAATAGAATGGCTGCCAAATGGCGGCCACAGGAGTGTGCACAGGAGGACTGTAACAAGAATATAACAAGACTAACGCTCAAAACAATTATTTGTTTGTTTGAAATGATAGCAAATGTGTGTCTCAGTTGAAATATTGTCATTTGCATCGCATGTGGAATGAAACTGTGTGCACAGGGTCCCAGTTAATTCTCCAGCTCCCCAGGCACTTTCTATGGCTGCTCACTGCACCACCTGGTGGTGGTTGGGTTAAATGCAGAGACGAATTTCGTCTGTGTATGGGAAACATACACAGATGACAAAAAAGGACATTATTATTATTATTATTATTACATTCAACAATAGCAAAGATAAAAACTGTAAAAGAAACAGTAATAAAGATCTAAAATATAAACTAAGAATACACTAAACCAGGGGTGTCAAACCCATTTACAAAAGGGGGCCAAAATGTAAATGTTTTTCAAACTAAGGGCCGTTTCAGAATCTACGTTAAATCAAGTTAGATACCCAGCATCTTTTCCTGGTTGCAGGTTCCTCAACAAGAGTTTGATTGGTCTCATTTGATGTTCTCTGATGCACTTTTGACATCATAATCAAAGATTACTGAAAAACAAAAGTGATACAAGTATTGTACAAAGTACATTCAAAATAACATCTTGGGGTCCAGAGGGCCACATTTGGCCCCCAGGCCTCGAGTTGGAATAAAATAAACACTAATAATGCAAAACAATACGCCAAACAACAGCACTAACATGAGTCTGTGATGAGTACGAATGGATACAGCAGCATGAAATAATCAGCAGCATGAGATCAGCAGCATGGATAATCAGCAGCACATATCACCAATCAAAGTGGCATTACAGTGATGTTTTTTCACAGTGATAATCCTGGTTAGGGATGTTTGAGTGTAACAGCTTCAGGGTAGGAGCTGTTCCTCATTCTAATGGCTCTACACTTAATGCTCCGCAACTGCAAATTTTCCACAAATTCACAAATGTGTTATGTCTTTTTGCAAAAAAGGAACTCATTAATGAAATTAGTTCATGCATTTTTACTTTTACAAAATGTTTGTTCTTATTGAAATCACATTAGGCTGAAATCAGCCATTTATTTATTTATTATTAGATATGACCTTAGTAAAACCCAGTCTCTTCTTTTAGTAAATTACATCCATGGTGATTCAACATTGTGTTAGTGTATGCCTGTACATGTAAAACACGATAAAAGCAATCAAGTTAAGATAAAGTGTTTCACAGAGTAACTCACCAACTCAGCTCTGTGTCTACCTCCATTATCATTCCAAAGATGTAAAAATGGCAAATCAGCTACAATGGCCAACTCTATTACATTAAATGGATTTTACACTGGCAGAGCAATAAAAACAAGCTGTACACTGATGTCCCCCGTCACTGAGGGATCTGAAAAATGAACGTTTGTAGTTTTTGAGACAAGTGTTTTTATGGACTGAAACTGAACGGGGAATATGTAAATGTTTTTGGTGCAAGATATTAAAGTACGCTGTGCAGAATAACAAAGGTAGGTATTTAAAAAATAATAATAATTTGCTTGTTCGAGGAACTGCAGAGCAACTGATCCTGGCGAGTGGAGGGAGTGATTTTGTCTACCTCCAAGTGTGACGGAGGAGCCAGGGGGTGGCAAACGGTGGCCTTGGGCACCACATATCTGTCTGTCTCTGGGTTTGTTCAGAGAGTCACTGAAGGGCAACAAGTCACAAAAAATTTAAATGTGTAGCAAAGTTAAAAAAAAGTAATTTCACACATCTCTCTTGTATTATCTATTTTTCTGTTGTATTCCAAGTAAGCAAAAAAAAAAAAAAGAGCATCTGAGACCATTGTTTGTTTTTATGTTTTTGAGTATTGGCTCGGATCAGCTAGGGGGGCCACCAGGAATATTGGGCCCCATGACAAAAAATCCAATTGGGCCCCCCTGCACAGCTGCTTTTGCCACATCTCTAGAATTTAACTGATCCAGCAAAAGTTGCTTCCTTTGGTCCAATACTGGTACTAGCACAATATTTACTGTTAGTGAATTGTACATGCAACCGTCTGCATAGAGTATGCAATTCACTATTTAAAGCAAGATAAAAAAAAAAAAAAAAACGAGGAGCCCCGCCGCCGGCAGAGACACGACGAGCAAGCGTGGCGTGCGCATGTGTTCTGAACGCAAACACGCTTCAAATTATTGTTAGTTCATATATCTGCTCTCAAATCAGTGGTAACATACTGCACACTCAAACTGATGGCATAATATGCCATCGTGAAATGGAGGCTAAGCTAGCGAACAGGTTGATAATCACGCACATCTCTACCCACCTCTCTTGGGGAAAAACTGTTACAAATCGACACCCTTTCCTTTGTCTGTCTTCCTTTTCTTTTTTCTCTCCTTTTTTGACAGCCTGATTTTACGATTTTTCTGGGCAGCATGTTTGTTGTTACTCTGTCATCCTCTGACTGCAAAGTAACACCAGCAGCGTCAAGTGAGCTAAAGCAGCTAGGAACATACCATTTCATGCAGATACAGGGGGGTGTTTGTTAAATATGAGGATGTTTGCTTTTTGGTCTGGGAGAGATAATATTTAAGTTTTACTGTTAAAACAAGTAAAAACAAGCTACTACCATTAATGTTAGGCATGTAACGGTTGTAGTGGGTGTACCGAACCGTTTCGGTACACCACGTTCGGTTCGGTCCACCTGCGTACTGTTTTGGTTATTTTTTCACTCATTAAACGTTCTTAACAGGGGAATATATGCACCGCGGAACAAAATTTCCTGGGCGCGTTTCAGCACGGAGCTATTATCGCGCAGCACGCGCAGCATTTAGCCGTTAGCATCTCGTGCGGTCTCCTGTTTGTGAACGTTATAGCTTTCTTGTTAAAAGACGAGTGCACACGCAGCTTGTGTGGACTTTGTTTCATGAAGACTCTGCAGCAGCAACATGTCTAACGTGAACGCGCTGGAAACTATGTCATCCGAACGTGAACGAAAAAACATCAGCTGTTGCTGAAACAGCGCTAACAACAGCTGCATTAAAACTACTTCATCAGGTAATCAGAGCAATAACACAAGCTGTATGAGTTTTTAAATCTCTGAATCTCTGAACGTTGTTATATGCGCAGGCTTTAAAGTTGCTGAGCGTCGCTATGAGACATTCATCACGTCAACACTTCAAAAAGTTCAGCTCTTTATGAAAAAACTAACTGATGTTGTCAACAAGCCCTGGACCAGATTAAAGCCCTGCCATGATGATGAAGAGTGAGCGATTCAACCGTTCAAGAGGTATTGTTCTTTTATTATTATTATCTAAATAATCTTTTTTTTAATCATAATCTTATTAACTTGTTTTTTTTTAACCTCTTGTTTTTTATTTCCAGTCTGTGACAGAGGTAGCTGCTCTCTTATCCACTTCAGGGAAATCCACCTGCAGCTAAGAAGTGTGTGATGACTGAACTGAACTCTGAACTGTTCCAGCACCTGTCCCACCAAGAAGAAGTTGTGAGTACAGTAATGAGGACAAATACAGCCACACTGCTGCTACTGGACAAAAACTTGATTAGTTAGATTGTAAACAGTCTGTTGCTGCTTATTGTTCTGGTTCTGACTGTTATTGTATTTATTAAGATTTTTATTATTGTTCATATAGTTTATTTATTGTAGAGTGCTGTTTATTTAAAATATCATCCAAATGGGTCACTTTTATTTATTACTACAATACAATACAAACATATTTTTGGCATATTTTCAAAATAAACATTTTGTAAGTCTTTATTTTGTAAAAAAAATAATAATTTGTATCGAAATAAACCGAAAATAAACCGAACCGAGCCCTCCTTGTAGTTGAACCGAACCGAAATGTGATCTTAGCGTACCGTTACACCCCTAATTAATGTATTATTATCAGTGTCCCACCACACCATGAAAAAAAAAGGCCAATCTGGGGCCCCTGTCAGTCAAGGGCCCTTGGAATTGTACCAACTTTTACCCCCCATACGGCGCCCTGGGATCAGCATGTATCGCGGTGCACGTGAGCTGTACCTCCATATAGGAGACATATCACAGAATTTCATCTGCCTAAAAATAAAGAATCAAATGTATCTGATAGGAAATGAACGTCACAGACATGGTCCTCATTATTCAGAATTCAGTCCTTTCTGTTGATTCCAGAAAGCCACTTATTTCCACCATCTGGGTTGCTTTGCCTTGGATATGGTGCCAGGTAATTCTACTCCACTTTTCACAGCTCACAACACAGGATTGAAGCATTTTTATTTAAATTTGTGAAGAAGCGAGTGATCATGTACAAAACAAACGGTGCATGGTGTTTTTCTGCCAGCCGGTGAGGATTTATATCATGACGTGATTGTGACGACACGACAATCTTCCCTATAGAGACATATATTAACCAGGTCTTTTGTAAACAAGTCCCGAGGCTCAATGGGATTAACCTGTATAAATAAAGGTTGAATGAATATATTGTATCTATGCAGTTACTTTTCCCAGTTTTGTAGGAAGAGGTTGTGCTCATTGTTGCTGAATTCAAGATTTCAGCTGCTCAATGGCCCATGGACACGTCTGATTCTCTATAATGTGCCATACATTTTTGATAGGTGACAGCTGTGGACTTGTGCAGGACAGTCAAACACACACTGAAGCCTCGCTGTTGTAAGTTGTGCTGAAGGAGCCCTGACATTTTCTGCCAAAATAACCTTTAACCTCCCAGGAGCAGATGTCTCCTTGAAGGCAGTATATGTCTCTCTCCAGTACAATGGGTACTGATGGACTGTAGATACATTTTTTTTTTACTTTCAGTTGTATCACCCTGGATAAATTTGTCCATTTTTGGCACTTGACGCCCACTGTTTATCTTAAACCAGGCGAACACTTCCCGACCACCGAGCATGGGCTTCCTGTCCAACTCTCATGCACCTATGCCCAGAAAATTCATTGAGTTCATTTAAGGGTTTCTCTTTTGCATAAAACAGATGGAAGTTAATTTGTGAATGCAGCAGTTTTATCTGTTATCAACATGTTTAAAATGAATAAATAAAACACAAGGTCAAAACGGTTTGCAAAATTAAAAATTGATTCCCATTTACCGGTACTAAGTATTCCAACATTTTGCAATTACAATGATGGACTGAAAAGTTCTGCTTTCTGCAAGTTTTTTTATGCACTTTATTTATGTTGTTTATTTTTTGACAAATGAAGGTCAACTGCTGTGGCGCAGACAACTGTAATTCCCTGTTGTTCTCCGGCTTACAATGCTCACATGGTTTCCTGCTCTGCTGCAACAAGTTCCACTACAATGATCCTTAACAAGACCCCCGGCTGTGCCAGCATCCAGTCCTTTGTCAGCATTTAAAGGTCTGCCTGCTTGGTGGGATTTGATCTGGAAAAAAACTCTGGGTGAGCAGCCAAATCCAAAGCCCTCAGCAGTTTGTATAAAGAATAATGAGTTGAACTTTATTCCATAATTTCATTACAGGATACAACAGAACCTAGCTCTAACCATGATACGGGTACCGTATATTGGTAGCCTTAGTGTGTGTGTGTGTGTGTGTGTGTGTGTGTTGGTCTATGTGGTATACGAGGCCAATTCGCCAGACTACGTACCGACATTATTGGGACAGTTGGTATTATCAGGACTATGTGTGTGTGTGTGTGTGTGTGTGTATGTGTGTATATGTGTGTGTGTGTGTGCGTGTGCGTGTGCATGCAGCCAATGGGAATATGCATGGATAAATGACCTGCAGTAGTGGACTAACTGTATTAGACAGGTGACTCATGTGGAACAACCCACTGCAGAAAACTCAGAAACAGATTCTCATGAGTTTAGACAAATGCACAATTTGAAGGAAAGTTTCTAACATTCATAAAGACCTGCTTAATGCACTTGAAAAAAACATTTAATGGCTATTCAGAGCCAGCAACAAATACTTGCCGGAGCACTGCAGCTCCATTTATTTTGCTGTATTGATGTCAGCGCAGTGTTTGCCTCTGAGTGCTCTTATTGCTTTTAACAAAAGCCTAAGAGAATCTGAAACTGTTCAAACCAATATCAGCCAATGAAGTTCACAAAGCTAAAAAAAATATATATATATATATATATAGCTGGTCTGTTCTGAGAAACAGATTGTAGAACAATGGAAGAAAAAATGAGTTGGCAATAGCGTTAAATTTTTTGGGGCAATATTTTTCAGAGAGCATTGATCGTTCCATTGACACATGCATCCACCTAAATATTTCAGCTAGTCAAGTAAACCTCCTCATACAAACTTATGAAATTACATCTGTGAAACACTGAAAGAAGCACCCAAATGAAAAGTATGTCTTAGAACAGAAATGATGGCTACAGTATTCTAGCTTGAAATGCCACGCATGTTTACACAGAAAACACCAAACTGTGTATAAATATTTTATATTGATGGATGCATGTGTATGACACTTTATTACAACAAGTTAGTGGTTATGATTTGAGCGGATGGAGAAAAGTTTCAGGAGTGATTTGTGACAAAAAGGTGTCAGCAAAGGTCAAAGGAAACGTTTACAAGACAGTGGTGAGACCATATGTTGTATGGCCTGGAGACAGAGACATGGACAAAAAGACGAGACAGAACTGGAAGAGACAGAAATGAAGATGTTGAGGTTCTCCTTAGGAGTGACAAGGATGTATAAGATTAGGAATGAGATCATCAGAGGTACAGCACAAGTTGAAGAACTGGGAGGTAAAGTTAGAGAGACCAGACTGAGATGGTTTGGACATGTCCAGAGGAGGAACAGTGGTTTGGACATGTCCAGAGGAGGAACAGTGGTTTGGACATGTCCAGAGGAGGGACAGTGGTTTGGACATGTCCAGAGGAGGGACAGTGGGTATATTGGTAGAAGGATGTTAGAAATGCAGCTGAAAGAGGAAGGCCAAAGAAGAGACATATGGATGCATCTAAAAATGTTGCCATGTCCTCTGGATGGGTTCAAAAAACAAAAAATTGTCAAAACGTTTCGTTTTCAACTGAAAAACTTTTGACAACTGGTTGATTCACTAGGAGAGGGTGCTATTTATAAGACCGAGCTTAACACAGCTCCTCAGACTGAATAAGTCTTTCAGATGAAAGACGAAACGTTTCTACATTTTTTTTGTTTTTTGAACCCATCCAAAGGACCTGACAACTTTTTTAGATTTTTCTACCTGGATTATTGAGCATGCATCAGGATGTATGGATGTAGTTAGAGAAGACATGGAGGTAGTTGGAGTGAGGACAGAGGATGCAGTGGACAGAGAAGGAGGAGGATGACTCGCTGTGGAGACCCCTGAAGAGGGAAAAGACAAAATAATAAGAGGATGATAGTGGCTATTATTTAATATTAAATACTAAATCATAACATACATTGATAATTGCTGTAGTTCACTTCTGTACCCTGACCTGTCATCTGAATTTATACCAATAAAAGTTACACAGTATACAGGTCTATACAGTCTTGGACAAAATACTTCAATATGTTTTTAATGTAAAATAAGGAGGACAAAGTAAACAGTGTAAATATGGTCATACACACCTGTAAGATGATTTAACAGATCTGAGAAATTCCACTAAAGATGAACTTTGCTCTGTACAGTATTAATATTATTAAATTCTGGTAATTTATATTTCATCCTGCAAACAAATAAAAGTAAGATGTGACTCCATCATCTCCACCTCATCACTGAGCCACATAGCACTGATCATACTGAAGTGCTAGAGAAGTTGATGGGTTGGAATCTTGGAGGCTCTTTTTGTACGAGTTTAGTTGAATCAATACTTTTTCATTACAAATTTAATAAAAACTACTCATCATCAGCATTCTGCTCTGTGACAATGAAAGCACTTCAAAAGCATAAAACAAACCCTGTCTTTGAATAAATCTGCTCTCTAAACACAACCTTGATGTTGAACTTTTAATCGTTTGAAGCAACATCTGTGAACTTGCATTGTGTTTCTTACTGGAGCCGAGTGAAGATATGAAACTAGAGGTTTGTTTGTTTGTGTGCAGGGCTGGAGAGGAGGGATCCAGTGGTTCCTAGGAGAGGTGGTTGTTTGATCCAGATGGTGAGTAGAGCCACAGAGAGACAGAGAGATGGTGCTCAGGGAATTGATCCAGGCTTATGTTCAGTTCACAGGGGCAGAGATGGTAACTGTTACTGTATTGTCACAGGAAGTGGAGAGTACTAGCAGAACACAGAGGAGCAGGACTAGGAATTAAAAGGATTAAATACAAAGGTTAGTCTTTCTCATTCAGAGACGATTTTCTTCTGTTAGTTAGCTACCATAAGGTAGCTTAAAGTCCCAGCATCAGAAGAATGACTGCCAAGTCCTTAAATACTCCAGCTGGATTGTTAACCAGGATCAGGTGCAGGTGTGGCAAATAATTTGCAAGACGTGGGGAAAGCGTTTAGGGCAGAAAAGCATAGGACTCAAATACAGATGCTGAAAGTGCTGGGCAACGCTAATCCAAAAATTAGTTCTGCTATTTCTAAAGCGCTTATTATTTTATTTAGGTCCGCAATTTCAAAAGCGCTTATGTATTAGCAAAGCTAACGGAAGCTAATGCTAACGCGCTAACGTGCAAATGGCGAACTACTTTTTAAAATCCAGCAGATTTGACCATTTCGCGTAACGGTTAAGCTCAGAAAAACCTTGTGCTATAAAGTCAGCTAAGAAATATATTTTTTCTCAGCAAATAAATAATTGTTTTTACCGTGTTTTCTTGTAAAGTCCTTTGCTTCTGTGGCCGTCGCCATTTTGAACAGGGCAAATGGCGAACTACTTTTTTAAATCCAGCAGATTTGACCATTTCGTGAAACGGTTAAGCTCAGAAAAACCTTGTGCTATAAAGTCAGCTAAGAAATATATTTTTTCTCAGCAAAGAAATAATTGTTTTTACCGTGTTTTCTTGTAAAGTCCTTAGCTTCTGTGGCCGTCGCCATTTTGAACAGGGCAAATGGCGAACTACTTTTTTAAATCCAGCAGATTTGACCATTTCGTGAAACGGTTAAGCTCAGAAAAACCTTGTGCTATAAAGTCAGCTAAGAAATATATTTTTTCTCAGCAAAGAAATAATTGTTTTTACCGTGTTTTCTTGTAAAGTCCTTCGCTTCTGTGGCCGTCGCCATTTTGAACAGGGCAAATGAGGCGCTGACGCGTCGCGTAGGCCGCTGAGAAACATCCATAAGTTCACCCTCCATGTTAAAAACTCTTCGTCTGACTCTTCGAAAACAAGCAATAAGGCTGCAGAGTAACACACTGGCTGCTAACTGCTATAGAGAGAGCGCTCTCTCTAGCCCCCTTAGGGCGGGGACCGCTTTTTTTCACGGACCACATCCGGCGCTGACCGGATGTGGTCCGTGAGCAGTCGTCCGGTTGATTTAAGAGCCCGTAAATAAGTTTTTTCATTTTTACTGATAGATAATTAGTTATTAGCGGTACTGCATTTTAAATAAAAATAGCACAAATCTGCTTATGAATTATAAAAGTTAGTCAATCTGCTATAGCGCTAACAAATTGTTTAGGTCCGCTATCAGCGGATTAGCGCTTTAGCGCTCCCCAGCGGTCTGGTGCCCAACACTGGATGCTGGTCATAAAATGAGAATATCATGAAAAAGTTGATTTATTTCAGTAGTTCCATTCAAAAAGTGAAACTTGTGTATTATATTAATTCATTACACACAGATTGATATATTTCTAATTTTTTATTTGTTTTAGTGTTGATGATTATAACTGACAACTAATGAAAACCCCAAATTGAGTATCTCAGAAAATTAGAGTATTGTGAAAAGGTTCAATATTGAAGACACCTGGTGCCACACTCTAATTACCTAATTAACTTAAAACACCTGCAAAGGCCTTTAAATGAACTCTCAGTCTAGTTCTGTAGGCTACACAATCATGGGGAAGACTGCTGACTTGACAGTTGTCCAAAGATAGCAATTGATACCTTGCACAAGGAGGGCAAGACACAAAAGGTCATTGCTAAAGAGGCTGGCTGTTCACAGAGCTCTGTGTCCAAGCACATTAATAGAGAGGCGAAGGGAAGGAAATGATGTGATAGACATAAGTGTACCAGCAACAAGGATTACTGCACCCTGGAGAGGATGGTGAAACAAAACCCATTCCAAAATGTGGGGGAGATTCACAAAGAGTGGACTTCAGCTGGAGTCAGTGCTTCAAGAACCACCATGCTCAGACGTATGCAAGACATGGGTTTCAGCTGTCACATTCCTTGTGTCAAACCACTCTTGAACAAGAGACAGCGTCAGAAGCGTCTCGCCTGGGACTGCTGCTGAGTGGTCCAAAGTTATGTTCTCTGATGAAAGTAAAGTTGTACAGGTGACCCCCGATTTACGAACGAGTTAGGGAGATAAGAACGGTTCGTAGCTCGATTCTGCCGTAGCTAGGGGGTGAAAATTTTTTTAAAATTTTTTTTTATCATGCTAACGGAGCGCACACACACATTTAAGCATGTACTGTACAGTAGTGTACTGTAATGTTAAACATTGCTATTCACATTTACAGAATAAATAAAAATATATTTTCTTACTTTGAGATGGTCAAAGCCGACATCTTAGGTTGCCATGCGTTGATTGTTTTCGGGCCGAGCAGCGCGGGGGCCGGCAAGCCACCGCAGCTGCTCCAGACCTGTGTTAGCTAGCTGGCTAGCTTCTGCTAGCCAAGCCATGAGCTGGTGTTGGAGCGGCGGCGCGATCAATCTGCAGCTGCTGCTCCAGCCGCTGCTCCAGCCTGAGACGTCCACAGAGCTCACAGAGCGATTCCAGCTAGTAATTAATCCATATGATGCGATCCTGGTCACCAGTGTTCAAAAGGCCGGCTCCCGTGTTAGCTTCTGGAGCTAGCCAGGCCGGAGGTGTAGCCAGGCCGGCCGGAGGTGTTCGCGCGGCGGCCTGGCACGATCGGCGATAAATCCGCTGCTGCCTGAGACATCCACAAAGTTCACAGAGACGTTTCCAGCTCGTAATTAATCCATATGAAGCCATCCTGGTCACCAGTCTTCGGCCGGCTCCCGGCAGCTAACCTAAAATGGCGTCCGGTGTTCTACATTAATTTGTGACCGGAGACCCCAGTGACTGAACCTAAAATGGCGTCCGGTGTTCTACATTAATTTGTGACCGTGTAAACTGAAGACCTACTTCCTGCTGCCCAAGATTGCTAAAAAATGATCAGAAATGATCTTTTTTATCATAATTATTATTTATAAAGCCTTTAAAACAACCACAGCTGCAACAAAGTGATGTACACATGAAATTAAGAACATTTAAACACACACAAAAAAAAAATTTTCATACAGTAATTTCATACTTTTATTAAATATGATACGTTCGTAGGTCCCGTTGTTCGTAGGTCGATGGAGTCGTAAGTAGGGGGTTTGCTGTATTTCCTTTGGAAATCAAGGTCCCAGAGTCTGGAGGAAGAGAGGAGAGGAACAGAATCCATGTTGCTTGAGGTCCAGTGTCAAGTTTCCACAGTCAGTGATGGTTTGGGGTTCCATGTCATCTGCTGGTGTTGGTCCACTGTATTTTCTGAGGACCAAGATCAACGCAGCCATCTACCAGGAAGTTTTAGAGAACTTCATGCTCCCTGCTGCTGACCAACTTTATGGAGATGCAGATTTCATTTTCCAACAGGACTTGACACCTGCACACAGTGACAAAGCTACCAGAACCTGGTTTAAAGACCATGGTATCCATGTTCTTAATTGGCCAACAAACTCTCTTGACCTTAACCCCATAGAAAATCTATGAGGTATTGTGAAGAGGAAGATGTGATACACCAGACCCAACAATTCAGAAGAGCTGAAGGCAACTATCAGAGCAACCTGGACTCTCATAACACCTGAGCAGTGACACAGACTGATGGACTCCATGCCACGCTGCATTGCTGCAGTAATCCAGACAAAAGGAGCCACAACTAGTGCTGTGCATGGTCATACTTTCCATGTTCATACTTTCCATGTTCATACTTTTCATGTTCATACTTTTCATGTTCATACTTTCCATGTTCATACTTTTCATGTTCATACTTTT
>JBBPBX010000449.1:0-16438 GCA_038048925.1 Garcialebias charrua | reverse complement strand
GTTACACATTGTAGCACTTTGAGATTTTTATTAATGAAAAGTGCATTATAAATTGAATTCATTATTATTATTATTATTATTACTTTCCATGTTCATACTTTCCATGTTCATACTTTCCATGTTCCTACTTTTCATGTTCATACTTTTCAACTGGCCAACATTTATAAAATTCCTTTTTTTTTATTGGTCTTAAGTTTTATTCAAATTTTCTGAGATACTGAATTTGGGGTTTTCATTAGTTGTCAGTTATAATCATCAACATGAAAATAAACATTTGAAATATATCAATCTGTGTGTAACGAATGAATATAATACACAAGTTTCACTTTTTGAATGAAGTTACTGAAATAAATCAACTTTATGATATTCTTACCTGTATTTATGATCAGCACCTGTATACGGTACCAAGAGAAAACTTTTATTAGGACATAAACGCTGGGCTGGATCGATCGATCTAATCTCAACCATGGCTCTCGACGGAGGCAGTCGCTAGTCCTTTCCTCTCCCGTCCTCCCCCACCCCCCCCTGCTGCTGCCTGCAGCTCCTCAGCAAAGCACCTCGAACGCAAATTAAGATGGATTGGAGGTTTGGGCATTCGATTCTACGAACAAGATTTCTACAGAAGAAACGGCACAAGGGGAGCCAGTCCACCCTCACAGAGTGACGAAGAGGATACGCCATGGATTCCTGTGGGTGTGGATGGTGTGCGTCTCGCTCTCTGTGCTGTGCTCTGTGGAGGTGAAGAATCTGGATTATATTGGATTATGATGGCAGCGCTTTGCTTTTTGGCGTTTGTGGAGCACTGGCCTATCGCAAAAGAGGGAGACTTCAGCAGGACTTAATGCCTGGAGCACCCGACGTCTGGTCTGCGCGGTGACCTCGAGAAATCAGCTGTTTGCGAGCTTATCCAGAGGGTGAACAGATCACCCTCGGATTGGGACTCTGGACGCTGTGGTCAACATCTGAGGTCAGAGCTTGGATCAGTGGAAAAAGTCCCGAATTGGATCACTTGGAACAGAGTCGCCCTTACAGACTGAAGGCTGCAGAAATTACAATGTGAGCCTGAAGTGAAAATATTTGTCAATTCTTATCTGACTCCCTTGGAAACAGCCTTGAAAAAGGCTGGATATCTAATTTCTCCTGAGATGTGCTCTACTGTGGACAAAACAGCTGCTCTCTTGTCTTGTCTGCTACCCCCCCGGAGAACTTTTCTATGAGCGTTATCGGAGCCTCATGGACAGAATCCTCCCTGCCTCAGTCTCAACATGCAACATGTAACTGTCTTAAATGTGCTTATTGGTATAGTTTTTACTGTGTCATGCGGTGTCTTGGCAGACAAAATGTGATAAATTTTTTTTAATACCAACGCTGTGACCCTCATGGTACTTTCCTTTTTTCACACCTTTGACCTTCATCCCGACACGGATGAGAGAGGCCGCGCTGAAGAACATGTCATGTGTTCTGAATAAGCAGCAGCTTTACACACTCACTCCATCTTCAGGATGACTGTGCATACATAATCACGCTGTATTGGTGAAAACTGGTGCAATGTTAATCTTAGTGGTTTTGATTTTACACTGACAGTGGCTGCCTGCCAGAATAAACAATAACATTAATAGTCATTATGTTTCCCGGACAGTCAGAATAAAAATGGAAAATACTGTAGGACTGGCAAAAATATGAAGCACCATGGAGGTCATTCATGCCTCCTCCTGTCTCACTCCTCACCTGAAGACGATGTCATAATAAAAATCGCTACTGGCACGAATGCAGGCGACTGTTCCCTGTGGAGCGAAACGTGATTTGATGAAGGGCCGAGGGTGGAACATGCTCAACAAGGAGTGGATGAGAACCTGTAGCAGGAGAGGAAAGGCTTTAAACACACAGAGAAAAGGACAATCCAAACAGACTGAGCGGGAAATCATTTTTAGGGCATTACTTCTTTGCCTTTTGGGGCGGGAGGGTGGTACCGATTGTTGGGCAGGAATCCAGTGAAGATGTTGAGCTCACTGGGAATCACCCACCAAGTGTCTCCAACCTCCATCTTGTTTTTTGGGGGTAGGAATGCTCTGAACTGGCTGGCAAAGAAAGACAGCGAAGGCACCGCAGGGCTCTTCCAAGAACGGAGGCCGCTTAGCGAGCTGTGAGAAACCTGGGCCACAAACAATATTATACACAAACACAAAGATTATTACAAATCCTCCGACAACTGTCGTTTTTACAAAACACTAAGCGTGCTGTTAAAAAGCAGCATGGAGAGCTGGGAGGCTTCTTACTCCAAGGAAACCATCCTTGCTTTTCGTCATGGAGTCGAGCAGCAGAGCCTGCATTTTGGCTTCCAGGATCAAAGTCTCCCCATTTGGGTCATGAGTCTCCTCCTCCTCCAAATCCACCGCGGCTGTGATCCCTGTGAGGATCCCCTACACAGTTAGTGTGTGTTTTACGTGATCGGAGGAAGAGCGAGCTACAACTGAAACGACGCACCTGAGAGTTTCTCCGCAATGGGTTTGAACTCCTCGGGACTCAGATACAGGTCATGGTCGGCGTCCAAGGAGGAGAAGAGGAAAAGGCCCTCGGCGCCAAGAGTTCGAACGCTCTCCTTCTAATGGAAGGAAACACGGGTTAGAAGAGATGCTCACTGTTAGAACACGCTTCAGCATCAAAACTTTAATATGACAAAATTTAATTTATATGTGAATGACTTGGTAGATGTGTCAGAACTTTTTTAATGTGTTTTATTTGCTGATGACACAACATTTTTTTGTTTGGGTAAAGACATAGAACGACTGTTGGAAATGATACAGACAGAATTTGTAAAAATACAAAATTGGTTTCACCTAAATAAAATATTGTTAAATTTGGAAAAAACATTTTACATGATATTCAGCAATAGTAAGAGGAATATTAATGCACCATTTACAGTAGATGGAATTGAGATTCATAGAGTTGGTGTCCTCATTGATGAAAAATTGACATGGAAACCTCACATAAACAATTTAAGAAAAAAAATATCCAAATCAATAGCAATACAGGTGGTCCACGACTTACGAGCGCTCTTACATACGAGGTTCCAGACTTAAGAGCTGGCGAACGAGCAGTAAATTTGTAAAGAACATACAAAAAATACAGCCCTTTTATGGTTTTTTTTATATGAAAGTGTGTTAGCTAACCGTTTGGAAACAAGTTTCTGAGCATGTTTATGAACTAGTATGAACGCTTGTGATGAAAAACGAGTGTTCGTAGTAGCGCTAGCATAAATTTTCCGACTTACGACCGAAAATCCGGACTTGCGAGAACACGTGTTTTGTGTTCCGACGTACGAGATTTTCGTCTTACGAGATAATCGTAGGAACGGAACTCGCTCGTAAGTCGGGGACCACCTGTACTGTATAAAGTAAGGGAACTATTAAATGATAAAGCATTGGTCATGTTATATAATGCAATAATTGTTCCACATTTAATTTACCGCATTGAAGTCTGGGGTAAGTCATGTAAAATGATTACAAATCCTATTTTTATTTTACAAAAACAAGCAGTAAGAATTATTACCAGAAAACATTATAGATAGCCATCAAACACATTGTTTCATAAACTAAAGATATTGAAGTTCTATGACTTGGTTGATTATAGCATTTAGCTATTTATGTATATGGCTCATAAAAAGATATTGCCTGTAAATATACAAGTAAATTTTGTTAAAAGGGAGAGCACTTATTTTTATTTTAGGAACAGAAATATTTGTGAACCCTTGTTGTCGTACCAGTTTGAAGGAGCGGTGTACAATAATTCAGGGAATAAGATTGTGGAATGGTCTGGAAGAAAATGTTAAAACAGCCAGATCTCATGTATTTAAGAGATTGTTAAAAGTGATTTTTTTTAAGAATATGATAAATAGCATAAGAATTTATATGAGTTGTTGTTTGAGTTGATTTGGTGATGTAGTTAATTTTGTTCTTTGATAAATTATTGTTGTGAGTTTATTTGGGTAAAAAAGGGGCAGAGTTTATAAGATTATTCTTCATCTGCTGAATTTCAGTTTATTTTGAATGTATGTTTTTATTTTTTGAGTTGTTGACTTGATTTTAATTAAATGAATGAATTTCAATAAATTAATTAATTAATTAAATTTTAAAAAACTAGGACACTGAACAATGACATCACTTGCAATAAAAAAATATTAAATATTTGGGAGGACTAATCATCAAAAACTCTTGTCGTTGAAGTATTATGCATTTCCAGTAAATGTTTCTAAAGTCAGGATGTAATTTAACCCCAGGAGCTCAGTCTGGATGAAGATCAGCCTCAGGGTTACACAACCATGTCAGACCAGAGTGTGCACAATGGAGGGAACAGAGGGGCCAACACCAGTTTGTTGTGTTTTATCAGCAGCTGGTACACAGACAGAACCAGTAAACGCTGGGAAAACTTTTAAAACCAGAAGCACAACGTGGACAATGGAAAAATCCCCCTACAACCACAGGTCATTAAACGCACCAGCAGCTCACAGAAGTGTTCTTCATAAATGACGCCCTGAGGCACGAAACGAACATTCCAGATGTGGATCTTACGTGACGTTTGAGCAGCTGGACATCTTGATAGTGCTTCATCCCAAACGCTAGAAGCGGCACAGCGCAGACCACCAGCAAGGTCCACGTCCCCCTGGAGAACCACGACCCGGAGCCCGTGGCCGGGTGCCCATTGGAGTCCGGGCTCCTTTTATCGACGTCTGCGGCCATCTCTGACCCGGTTAGAGCAGCTGTTTAGAGGGAGACATCTTGAGTAATGCCTCAAAAAGAACTTTTCTCCTTCTTACACTGAGAAGAATTAGCACAAAGCTGCGCGAGCCCAAAGCCGAAGACTAGCATCGCTCGCGCATGCGTACTGTAAACTAGCAGCTCTGATTCCCACGTCGATTATCTCACAAGGATCGGGTCAGAAGTGTCAAGTTGCCCAGTGACTGCTATAATAAACCGGAAGTACTGTTTACAATTTTCAAAATAAAGGTGAAAATAGATTGTTTTCTTCTCACTATAGCACTACGAATAAAGAAATATTTAAATTTATGAATACAACTAAAAATTAACCTGTACTTTGCTTAATGAGCGAAACAAAAGGGAGTAATTCTGCAATCTATCTGGTTTCAAGGGATTTTATTTATTAAAATCAAACCGGAAGTCTAGTTTAATATTTCAAGAACTTTGCATTTTACACAAAGGGGAACATTCAAAGGGGCAGGACTACTTTGGCCACTTTGAGAATGAACAAGCGGACATCCTGTGCCATAAACATGCACAGAACTTTATTTACAAACACTTAGATAACACATTATACCACACATTCATCCATAAACACACAAAACCAGTACAGCATGTACAGGTACAGTACTGTACTGTACTGAAATGTTTTTTTCAGCACAGACAAAGCATACAAAATACAAATCTCTTCTTGAACAGTTCTCAGCCATAATCTGCAAATGAGTTCAACCATGAAACATGAACACTTCTCTTTGAGCAGCAGCTGTCAACATCAAAATGCAGCAAATCAGCCGGAACTCCCATCCATTCATCCATGCATCCAGCAGCAGCAAAAACATGTCAACCATGAAACATGAACCGCAGTGAAGTTATTTTCATATTGGACGTTGGATATTCGAGCTCCGTGCCTTCAGCGGTGCGTTGCTCTCGTCAGTCCGCTTCATGGAGTCTGATTTCGGCAACAGCGCTGAGTCTGCCCCTACTCAGAGACGTCATGGTTCACTTAGGGACCGTCAACAAATTTTCGACCGCGTCAACTCTTCAGAAACATAAAATAATATATTTTACACGATTTGACCCACCCACAATTACTGTTTATTAAAAAGTGTTTACAGCTGTTTATTTCTCAATTTTTATGCATTTTGTATTTTTTTCACAATTTAATATTTAATAAATCACAGTTTTTGGTCAATACCATTCAGGTCTTTTGAGCCACCCACACAAAACTTACATCAAACTACTCTCCAAGACCAGGCCTATGAGGCACAGCTTTTTGTTTTTCATTTTTATGCATTTTGTAATTTTTAACAATTTATTAATTCAGAAATCACTGTTTTTGCTCAATACCGTTCAGGTCTTTAGAGCCACCCACACAAGTCTTACATCAAACTACTCTCCAAGACCAGACCTATGAGGCACAGCTTTTTATTTTTCATTTTTATGCATTTTGTAATTTTTCACAATTTATTAATTCACAAATCACTGTTTTTGCTCAATGCCTTTCAGGTCTTTAGAGCCACCCACACAAAACTTACATCAAACTACTCTCCAAGTCCAGGCCTATGAGGCACAGCTTTTTGTTTTTCATTTTTATGCATTTTGTAATTTTTAACAATTTATTAATTCAGAAATCACTGTTTTTGCTCAATGCCGTTCAGGTCTTATGAGCCACCCGCACACAAAACTTACATCAAACTACTCTCCAAGTCCAGGCCTATGAGGCACAGCTTTTTGTTTTTCATTTTTATGCATTTTGTAATTTTTAACAATTTATTAATTCAGAAATCACTGTTTTTGCTCAATGCCGTTCAGGTCTTTAGAGCCACCCACACAAAACTTACATCAAACTACTCTCCAAGACCAGGCCTATGAGGCACAGCTTTTTATTTTTCATTTTTATGCATTTTGTAATTTTTAACAATTTATTAATTCAGAAATCACTGTTTTTGCTCAATGCCGTTCAGGTCTTTAGAGCCACCCACACAAAACTTACATCAAACTACTCTCCAAGTCCAGGCCTATGAGGCACAGCTTTTTGTTTTTCATTTTTATGCATTTTGTAATTTTTAACAATTTATTAATTCAGAAATCACTGTTTTTGCTCAATGCCGTTCAGGTCTTATGAGCCACCCACACAAAACTTACATCAAACTACTCTCCAAGACCAGGCCTATGAGGCACAGCTTTTTGTTTTTCATTTTTATGCATTTTGTAATTTTTAACAATTTATTAATTCAGAAATCACTGTTTTTGCTCAATGCCGTTCAGGTCTTTAGAGCCACCCACACAAAACTTACATCAAACTACTCTCCAAGACCAGGCCTATGAGGCACAGCTTTTTGTTTTTCATTTTTATGCATTTTGTAATTTTTAACAATTTATTAATTCAGAAATCACTGTTTTTGCTCAATACCGTTCAGGTCTTTAGAGCCACCCACACAAAACTTACATCAAACTACTCTCCAAGACCAGGCCTATGAGGCACAGCTTTTTGTTTTTCATTTTTATGCATTTTGTAATTTTTAACAATTTATTAATTCAGAAATCACTGTTTTTGCTCAATACCGTTCAGGTCTTTAGAGCCACCCACACAAAACTTACATCAAACTACTCTCCAAGTCCAGGCCTATGAGGCACAGCTTTTTGTTTTTCATTTTTATGCATTTTGTAATTTTTAACAATTTATTAATTCAGAAATCACTGTTTTTGCTCAATACCGTTCAGGTCTTTAGAGCCACCCACACAAAACTTACATCAAACTACTCTCCAAGACCAGGCCTATGAGGCACAGCTTTTTGTTTTTCATTTTTATGCATTTTGTAATTTTTAACAATTTATTAATTCAGAAATCACTGTTTTTGCTCAATACCGTTCAGGTCTTTAGAGCCACCCACACAAAACTTACATCAAACTACTCTCCAAGTCCAGGCCTATGAGGCACAGCTTTTTATTTTTCATTTTTATGCATTTTGTAATTTTTAACAATTTATTAATTCAGAAATCACTGTTTTTGCTCAATGCCGTTCAGGTCTTTAGAGCCACCCACACAAAACTTACATCAAACTACTCTCCAAGTCCAGGCCTATGAGGCACAGCTTTTTGTTTTTCATTTTTATGCATTTTGTAATTTTTAACAATTTATTAATTCAGAAATCACTGTTTTTGCTCAATACCGTTCAGGTCTTTAGAGCCACCCACACAAAACTTACATCAAACTACTCTCCAAGACCAGGCCTATGAGGCACAGCTTTTTGTTTTTCATTTTTATGCATTTTGTAATTTTTAACAATTTATTAATTCAGAAATCACTGTTTTTGCTCAATGCCGTTCAGGTCTTATGAGCCACCCACACAAAACTTACATCAAACTACTCTCCAAGACCAGGCCTATGAGGCACAGCTTTTTATTTTTCATTTTTATGCATTTTGTAATTTTTAACAATTTATTAATTCAGAAATCACTGTTTTTGCTCAATGCCGTTCAGGTCTTTAGAGCCACCCACACAAAACTTACATCAAACTACTCTCCAAGTCCAGGCCTATGAGGCACAGCTTTTTGTTTTTCATTTTTATGCATTTTGTAATTTTTAACAATTTATTAATTCAGAAATCACTGTTTTTGCTCAATGCCGTTCAGGTCTTTAGAGCCACCCACACAAAACTTACATCAAACTACTCTCCAAGACCAGGCCTATGAGGCACAGCTTTTTGTTTTTCATTTTTATGCATTTTGTAATTTTTAACAATTTATTAATTCAGAAATCACTGTTTTTGCTCAATACCGTTCAGGTCTTTAGAGCCACCCACACAAAACTTACATCAAACTACTCTCCAAGACCAGGCCTATGAGGCACAGCTTTTTGTTTTTCATTTTTATGCATTTTGTAATTTTTAACAATTTATTAATTCAGAAATCACTGTTTTTGCTCAATACCGTTCAGGTCTTTAGAGCCACCCACACAAAACTTACATCAAACTACTCTCCAAGACCAGGCCTATGAGGCACAGCTTTTTATTTTTCATTTTTATGCATTTTGTAATTTTTAACAATTTATTAATTCAGAAATCACTGTTTTTGCTCAATACCGTTCAGGTCTTATGAGCCACCCACACAAAACTTACATCAAACTACTCTCCAAGACCAGGCCTATGAGGCACAGCTTTTTGTTTTTCATTTTTATGCATTTTGTAATTTTTAACAATTTATTAATTCAGAAATCACTGTTTTTGCTCAATACCGTTCAGGTCTTATGAGCCACCCACACAAAACTGACATCAAACTACTCTCCAAGACCAGACCTATGAGGCACAGCTTTTTGTTTTTCATTTTTATGCATTTTGTAATTTTTAACAATTTATTAACTCACAAATCACTGTTTTTGCTCAATACCGTTCAGGTCTTATGAGCCACCCACACAAAACTGACATCAAACTACTCTCCAAGACCAGGCCTATGAGGCACAGCTTTTTGTTTTTCATTTTTATGCATTTTGTAATTTTTAACAATTTAATTTTCATAAATCTGTGGGTTTTTCCTCAATAGCAAAAAAGTCATGTGACCTGTTGACTCAAAAACACTTTGAAATAATTTTACTAGTCTCTATAGTTGAGGCACAGTCTTTTGTTTTCTATTTTAAGTCATTGTACATTTTTTAACCATTAAAATGGTCAAAATGAGTGTTTTTCTTCAATAGCTTCCAGGCCATGTGACCTGTTGACCCAAAAACACTTTAAAATAATTATACTAGTCTCTATAGTTGAGGCACAGTCTTTTGTTTTCTATTTTAAGTCATTGTACATTTTTTAACAATTAAAATGGTCAAAAATGAGCGTTCTTCTTCAATAGCTTCCAAGACATGTGACCTGTTGACCCAAAAACACTTTAAAATAATTATACTAGTCTCTATAGTTGAGGCACAGTCTTTTGTTTTCTATTTTAAGTCATTGTACATTTTTTAACAATTAAAATGGTCAAAAATGAGCGTTCTTCTTCAATAGCTTCCAAGACATGTGACCTGTTGACCCAAAAACACTTTTAAGAAATTATACTAGTCTCTATAGTTGAGGCACAGTCTTTTGTTTTCTATTTTAAGTCATTGTACATTTTTTAACCATTAAAATGGTCAAAAATGAGCGTTCTTCTTCAATAGCTTCCAAGACATGTGACCTATTGACCCAAAAACACTTTTAAGAAATTATACTAGTCTCTATAGTTGAGGCACAGTCTTTTATTTTCTATTTTAATTCATTGTACATTTTTTAACCATTAAAATGGTCAAAAATGAGCGTTCTTCTTCAATAGCTTCCAAGACATGTGACCTGTTGACCCAAAAACACTTTGAAATAATTATACTAGTCTCTATAGTTGAGGCACAGTCTTTTGTTTTCTATTTTACGTCATTGTACATTTTTTAACCATTAAAATGGTCAAAAATGAGCGTTCTTCTTCAATAGCTTCCAAGACATGTGACCTATTGACCCAAAAACACTTTTAAGAAATTATACTAGTCTCTATAGTTGAGGCACAGTCTTTTGTTTTCTATTTTAAGTCATTGTACATTTTTTAACCATTAAAATGGTCAAAAATGAGCGTTCTTCTTCAATAGCTTCCAAGACATGTGACCTGTTGACCCAAAAACACTTTTTTTGATTTTATCATGTCCTGGACGACTGAGAATCTTCACCAGCATGACGCAGTTTGTTATTGCCCAGCTTCCTTAAAAAAGTTCCCACTTTTAATCGGAGAAAGAAGAAAACAAACTAAAGAAAAGCGATCTTCACATGCATCCTTCACTTTTTAAAAGGTAAGTTATGCTGAGGGCAAAACATAAATACTTGAAACATGCTTATTGTCGTGATCGCGTTTTTCCCGACCGAACCTATGTTCATGTAATGACAGCGTTACTTTCTACCACAGTGTGCTCCGTTGTCTGGCGTTGGTCAGTAATAAAACAATTATGGCTTTGTGTGGTTTATGGGTCTGTGTTTTACACTAAAACTGAATTAAGACCATGGTGATGTCTTAAAAAGTAAGTGTTACAACGTTGCCTAACAAACACTATTACTTTACGTTTGATTCACAGATTATGTCCAGTGTTTTTTATTAGAGTGAGGATAAATTCAGCATTTTTTCAAAATCATAATTTTGTTTCAATCTTTGCCAAAATGTAATAATAATTAAAATAATAATACTGTAATATCAGAGAGTATACTGAAACACTGATATCTGATTACAGTACAAGTAAATAAAAACAGATAAATCATTATATTTTATGTCCTTCCTGTCTTTAGCTGCACTTTGAGCACCTTTTGATGTTTAGAGCTAAATGAACAGATTGGAAAATATATTTCTTTCCTTGCTGCAGGCCAATCTGCTGGTTTCCTTAAATAGAAACATTTTGAACTATCGGTATGTTGAATAATAAGTTGAGCTCTTATGCTAAATATACTTCAAAGGTTTTCAGATTTTTTTAATACATGATCTACTCTTTTTTGTTTCTTACTAGGCCAAAATGCAGAAGAAGCCATCTTTTATCCAGGAAAACAAAGTGTTGTTTTCCGCAAGGGACCCCTTGGATTTCTTCATCAGGACCCTTCTCCTGAGGCCAAAATTATCTAAAATAATCCTAGTGTGCATGACTAATCAGAGCCAAAGGGAGAGGATATTGTGCGGCAAAATGCTTTGTCTGTAGTTCGTCAAAGAGGAGGGGATGTTACAGATGATTCAGAAGTGCTGGGAGACAACCTCCAATTTGGTAAATACAAAGGGAAGTCTTTCCGGTGGCTTTTAGAAAATGATGTGGGTTACATACTTTCTTGTCTTGAACCACTTTGGACATGTCTGCCTGCCTGGGAGGAGTCGACGAGGGACAAGCCCCCAGAAACCATCTTGGCTATAGCAAACTGGTTGGTCCACTGAAGTTGTTTACTTGGTGGGGTAGCTTCAGTTTGCTTTGGACTACTCTGACTGACGATGCCCTCTGGAGTGAGGGTGAAACGTTTCTACTAAAAAGAAACTGTCCAGATGAACTGATTGAGAATGAGCGGATTTGATACCTGGACTATTGAGAATGAACTTTCTTGTCTTGATGTGGGTTACACTTTGCACCTCATCAAAAACCTGCAAAAGGAGGAGGAAGCCAGCATCTCTACCACAGAGAGCCTTAACAAGGTGAACCTCCTGACTTTTGTGAAGTATGCTTTCAGTTTTAAGGAGATACAAGAGAGCAACTCCTTGTGAAGATGACCAGCTGGTTGGTTTTGGCTCTCGGGCCAAGAGCACTTGGAAGGAAATTTGGGGCAGCAGAGAAGATGGTTATGCTGACTTCATCCTAAAGAATATCTGCCTTCCTGGGACCAGTATGAAGAAGCTGCAGCAGCACCTGCTCAAGAGACAGCAATCATCCTCCAGTCATACACCCACACCATCCAGTGTGCCACATAAACCTCTGGGTTACCAACTAAGAATGTTGTATTAACAATTTTAAGATTAAAGGACAAAAATTGCCTTAAAAATTGAATATTCCTCCCAACTGATCCTTGATTTTTGTATAACATAATTTTTTTGGTTTCTCATAGAGATGGAGGAGGACGAAGGATTGGACACTACAATGTTAAGCATCTCACCCTCTAAGCTCCTGAGTCAGAGCAGTAAGCACACTAGTTACACTTGATGAAATTCTAAAATATAATCTGCTTGTGTTTAGTCTCTCTCCCATATTTGTCTCTGTGCACACAGTGTCAGGGTCAGCGGAAACGGAGTGAACCCTACGGCGGCCCAGCGTCGCCCGTCCCCCGGAGGGGTCGTGCCACGTGGAGGGTTACGTCGACGGAACAATGCGACGGCAGGCCGCCGGTGCCCAGCCAGCGTTGCCCGTCCCCCGGAGGGGCCGTGCGCCGTGGAGGGTCCCTTCGACATGCATATGCACCGGCCCTGCCGCCACGGCCCAGCGGCGTCCGTCCCCCCCGGAGGGGGGAGCGTGCACCGTGGAGGGTCGTGTCGACGGAACCCAACGAGACAGACAACGCCCGGGCGGCCCAGCGGTGCCCGTCCCCCCCGGAGGGGGGAGCGTGCACCGTGGAGGGTCGCTCGGACGGAGCCCGGGAGGCAGGCAACAGGGTGGACAAGCGGCCGGGCGGCCGTGCCCTGGCTTCGGTAATGATCCTTACGCAGGTTCACCTACGGAAACCTTGTTACGTCTTTTACTTCCTCTAGATAGTCAAGTTTGATCGTCTTCCCGGCGGGGCCGGTCCGAGGACCTCACTAAGCCATCCAATCGGTAGTAGCGACAGGCGGTGTGTACAAAGGGCAGGGACTTAATCAACGCGAGCTTATGACCCGCGCTTACTGGGAATTCCTTGTTTAAGGGGAATAGTTGCAATCCCCGAGCCCCATCACGAGCGGGGTTCAGCGGGTTACCCGCGCCTCTCGGAGGAGGGTAGACACACGCTGATCCGCTCAGTGTGGCGCGCGTGCAGCCCCGGACATCACAGACCTGTTATTGCTCAATCTCGCGTGGCTGAACGCCACTTGTCCCTCTAAGAAGTTGGACGCCGACCGCACGGGGCCGCGTAACTAGTTAACATGTCGGAGTCTCGTTCGTTATCGGAATTAACCAGACAAATCGCTCCACCAACTAAGAACGGCCATGCACCACCATCCACAGTATCGAGAAAGAGCTGTCAATCTGTCAATCCTTTCCGTGTCCGGGCCGGGTGAGGTTTCCCGTGTTGAGTCAAATTAAGCCGCAGGCTCCACTTCTGGTGGTGCCCTTCCGTCAATTCCTTTAAGTTTCAGCTTTGCAACCATACTCCCCCCAGAACCCAAAGACTTTGGTTTCCCGGGTGCTGCCAGGCGGGTCATGGGAATAACGCCGCCGGATCGCTAGTCGGCATAGTTTACGGTCGGAACTACGACGGTATCTGATCGTCTTCGAACCTCCGACTTTCGTTCTTGATTAATGAAAACATTCTTGGCAAATGCTTTCGCTTTCGTCCGTCTTGCGCCGGTCCAAGAATTTCACCTCTAGCGGCACAATACGAATGCCCCCGGCCGTCCCTCTTAATCATGGCCCCAGTTCAGAGGATAAAACCCACAAAATAGAACTGGAGTCCTATTTCATTATTCCTAGCTGCGGTATTCAGGCGACCGGGCCTGCTTTGAACACTCAAATTTTCTCAAAGTAAACACTTCGGGCCCCGGCGGGACACTCAGTCAAGAGCATCGAGGAGGCGTCAAGAGGCAGGGGCCGGGACGGACGGTGGCTCACCTCGCGGCGGAACGGTCGGCCAGATCCCGAGATCCAACTACTGTACGAGCTTTTTAACTGCAGCAACTTTAAGATACGCTATTGGAGCTGGAATTACCGCAGCTGCTGGCACCAGACTTGCCCTTCAATGGATCCTCGTTAAAGGATTTGAAGTGTACTCATTCCAATTACAGGGCCTCGAAAGAGTCCTGTATTGTTATTTTTCGTCACTACCAATCAGCTTCGAGGAAGCTGACCGTAGACTTCCAATCACGTCGAGCTCATTCGTAGACGGGTCAACCCCCCCGCTTCCGGTCAACCCCACACGCTTCCAGGTCTACCCCCCCCCAACTGTTTGAAAAGGTAACGCTAAGGTAAGTTCTTTTTTTTTTTAAAGAGCGTGTTTATTGTGTTTTTTCTTTTTTGACTAAATGTTTTATTTATTCTTATGTTGTTCGGTTAACCCTTGTGTAGTATGTAATTTATTACGTTTTTAGTCATTGTAAAAACGTAATAAATCACATACACATACAAACATCAGTACATATATTTATATATGACTAAAAATGTAATAAGTCACATACAAACACAAACATATATACACATGTTTGTTTCTTGACCCCGTGGGAACCTTCCATTGACGTCCATTCATTCTTTTTAACCTTTATAGCTTAACACTGACCATATACTCTAAAATTAACATCACAGGTACCTACCTGACCCTAAAACTAACTTAAACCATGGTCCTAAACCTAACCCCACACCTGTAACATGCATTTGGACTCCCCACAAGGCTGATTTTTTTGTGAAAATTGTCCCCACATTTTTAATGCTACTACAACACACCATCATTTCTTTTTTTAGGTTCTACATGGCGAGCCCAGTCATTAGGACTTACAATCCAGATGCGCCGGCTTATCGCCAACAGGCTGTGTTGACGGCCAGCAAAGAGGCCAGGCAATATCGGGAAAAAAAGATGAGGTTCACCAACCCACCTCCAGAGCTACTCAACCCTGCAACCGCCTTGGTCCATGCAGCGAAGGTCCTCACAGCTGAGGGTGTCTTTGTTCCATCAAAGCAGCAGTGCCTGGGGAAACTCGTGCTGCCATTTGGACAGTACTTGAATGCACCTTTCCACTGGCTTGTTGAAAATGATGTGGGTTACATGGTTTAGTAAGTGTTTATATTCATTTTTAGACCATAATTTGTTTATAAATAATACACACATAAATTCATTCATTCATTCAACCTTTATTTAGTCAGGTAAATCTTTTGAACCTCATGGGCTCATTTACGAAAGCGACCTGCTAAAACTAAAGAACAATGAACAGCAATGGTAGAATTTCCTTAAACAATAAACAAACAAACAATAAACAATAGAAAACAAAAGAGAGAGAAAAAAAAAATATATATATATATATATATATATATATATATATATATATATATATATATATATATATATATATATATATATATATATATATATATATATACAGGTAACCCTCGAGGTACGACACCTGCGACCTACGGCAACTCAGACTTACGATTTTATCATATTTAATAAAAATATGATTAAAAAAAAAAAAAAAAATTATTTTTTTTTTTTTGTGTTTAAAAGTTATTAATTTCATGTGTATAGCACTTTGTTGCAGCTGTGGTTGTTTTAAATGGCTTTATAAATAAAGTATAATTATTAATTTTACGTTTTGATAAGAAATTAATCGTATTTACGCAACTTCCGGTTTCCGCTCGCCACTTCCGGTTGCCATTTTACAACTGTACTGCGGTCAATGGAGCTCCGGAGGCTACTGTCAGCTGGCTCCGTGTGCCCGATCAGGGTTGCCTCATACGGATAAATGAGCTGGAAACACTCGGTCAACTCTGTGGACGTCTCAGGTCCGGAGGAGCAGCCGCGGATCGCCCCGCGATCGGCGGCCACAACGCCGCCCGACATGCTAACGACAGCAGCTAACAAAGCAGCTAACACAGGCGAAGACACCGAGCCGACATGCCGCGGAGGATCCATCTGCGGCCGGGAGCTCGCCGCAAATGTCCGCCTGGCAGTCGGGGCCACCGGCTCAAAGTAAGACATTATATTTTTTATTTATTGTGCAGTTCTGTGCGTGTTTATGGCCTTAGTATGTCTGCTTGTTCAGTCTCATGCCATTAAATATGTGTGCGGCGCTCCGTTAGCGGTATAACCGCGACCTATGTCAGAAACGCGGACCTACGATAGGCATGTGTTTTTGGTCCGCGAGGTACGACAAAATCGACCTAAGTCACACACGTAGGTCCCTATCCCTGACGTAACTCGAGGGGTTGCTGTATATATATATACATATATACATATATATATATATATATATATATACATATATATATATATATATATATATATATATATATACACATATATATATACATATATATATAC